>PVJA010003551.1:23337-94061 GCA_004027025.1 Myocastor coypus | reverse complement strand
CTTGGCCATTTTGCTTTCTGTGAAAGCCTGAGAGAATGTTTTTCTCTGGGTGACTCTCCTTAGACTCACTGCAGTTCATTCATCCCTTTCCTCTGAGGTCCCATAATCTCCTTGACCAGGAAATTTGGGACACCTCTGAGTTATAGGATATTACAGCACAGGTTCTCTTATATCCTGGGTCTTTATTGACCTTGAAGGGTTAGGTCCAAAATATTGGCTATCCTTATATATAATCCGAGCTCTTGGGAGGCTATAAATAGGCAAATCACTATGAGTCTGATCTAGAAGTAAGACCTTCAACACCCTGTAGACCCTTCCCTAAAAAAAAAATGGAAGAAAAAAAGTAAGACAAATTATTAGAAAAAAATTAATATTATGCCAGGGTTGGCCAGAATGGTGTTTGGGGGTTTCCCACTTTCTGCCTGCCGCATCCAGGCTCTGGACTCTGCTGGATCCCTGCAGCACCTGTGAACCCCTTCCTCTCTTCTTTCTCTCTCTCTCCCTTTGAGAGAGGCATATGGGCCAGTGAGATAGCTCAGCGGACTAAGTGCCTGCTTAGGCAAGCGCAGGGGCTGGGGTTCCATCCCTGGCACTACATGCTGCGTAGGCCCTGCCCCTGAGCACACTGAGCCAGCCACCAAGTCTGGGCGTGGCGGTGCACATCTGTAATACCAGCACTGGAGAGGCTGAAAGCAGGAGGATTACAAAGAGTCCAAGCTGTGTAGTGAGACCCTGTACCAAATACAGAGAGAGAGAGAGAGAGAGAGAGAGAGAGAGAGAGATCATTTTTTCTAAACTTTTTGTATTGATCAAATTTATCCTTCTACAAACACCACATAGGAGGCCCCAGGCTTCTTGTAGTATCTGTAGATTCGTTCCCTCTCTCCTTTCTCTCTGCTTCATTTCCTCCTTTTCTTTTCCTTTCTTTCCTTCTTTCCCTCCTTCTTTCCTCCCTCCTTGGTCTCATTTTTCTTTCTTAACTTTCTTTTGTTAATCTTCTGTAACTCATCTTTTTTTTTTTTTTTTGCGGGACCAGTGCTCAAACTCACGACCTTACACTTGTCAGGCAGGCACTTGTGCCACAGAGCTATCTCCTCAGTGCCCCCCCAATAGCATTTCATTGTTTTATTATAACTTCTTTGGGTGCTAATAAGGCTAAAGCCTGCCCTCCCCCAGTTTACTAATTGAACATTTGTGTTTTCTCTCTGTGAACCACTTTTTGCCCATTTTCCTATGGGGATGCTTATCCTTTTAAAAGCTTGCTTTTCCATCTCTGTTAATGCCCCTGGGTGGCGCTTGTTTCCAGGACCGCCTGCACTAGCTCTTCCCGACTCAGGTGATAGATGCTACCTGGGTAGGAAAGAGTCGCTGGGTTTCCTGAAGCCTGTGGCTCAGGATCACAAGTTAGTAGTAGCAGTGAGGGCAACACATGTGACCCTCAGCAGCAGCCTGAATATGGGGCAAGCACCTGTGGGTGTTGGGGACCCATGCAGGGCCGAAGAGAGACAATTACGGGTCACTTCATTTTCTTCGGTTCCCTTTCTCTGGTTTGTGCCTTGGTAAGATCTTCTGAGCCCAGAACTGGTGGGTTTCTTACCATATCACGCTGACTAGTTCATTTGTTTGTAGAAGGTCAATAAAACTGAAATAATCAAATAGTAACAAGTAAATGTTCTGTTTCTTTTCTGATATCTTATAGCATGAAGGCCCAGGACCCGGTCACTATAACTTGAAAACACCTCCAGTACCTTCTGTCACTTCTTGTTTTCAGTCCAGGGTACCCCGGCTTTTGCCCAGCTTTTCAGTAAGTACTGTAAAAGACAGACCTCACCCCACTCCACCCCAGGAGCTTCAGTGTGGGCTCTAGGCTCCTGGGAAGAGGGGGAAGTGTGGGACAGGGGACTGTAGGGTCATTTCTGCTGAGGCAGATGTACCCGCTTCAGACCCAGGCCAGCTCTAGACCCCGAGTCCACACTGAATCATGGGGCAGTCGAGAACGGTTGTGATGGTGACCAGCTGTCTGCCTATGCTCTAACCCGGATGCTTTCAGGGGGTGTAAGCAGCCCCTTCACAAGGTGACCCTGGCTGTGTAAGTCTCCATCTTTGGCCTCCAGAACCAGCCATCTGTGTGTGGCTTCCCAGAGCTCAAGGAAGCCGGTAGAGCCTGGGAGTGGTAGCATGTACCTGTAATCCCAGCACTTGGGAGGCTGAGGAAGGAGGATCAGTGTGAGTTTGAGACCAGCCTGAACTATAAAAGTGAGCTCAAGGCTAGCCTGAACCACATAGTGAGACCCTGTCTTAAAAAAGACAAAAAAAGAAAGAAAGAAAGAAAGCCAATGGGAACCAAATGGGCCCAGTGAGGTAGGAGCAACTGAGGGTGAGGAGAAGACAGAAACCCAGAGCCAACTGTGAAGAAAATGGATTGAGACCCACAGAGCCTCAAAGATCTTGAGAAGACCAAGAAAGATCACAAAGATGACGTGGCCCTTGTGAATGGTGGCATTTAAAAATATTTTTCAGTGCTGAAAAACCATTTTCGTTTGTTTGACAGCCTCAATGCCCTGCCCCCAAGCTGCTGGGCTTCAGAGCTGGAGTACTGTCCTTGTGTGAGGCTGCTGTTATGGGTTCTCAAACAGAGGCCAGACCTGAGTCCAAATTAGAATTTAAATTTGAGCCTTTAATACCGAGCTCGGGGCCTTTCTGACTTCAACTCATGCAGGACAAAAGACAGAGAAGTGCCCCGAATGACAGAGTACAGGGCTTTTATACAGAAACTACTTTCCACTTAGCTTGTACTGATTTTTGAAATTAATCATTTGTAACCTACCAATGCATACAGGCGCAATTTACAAATTAACTAGACAATAGATTGAGTGCAAATCCTAAATGAACTTCCTCCGATCTTTAGCAGAATGGAATCGTTAACTACATTCCTATATGGATCAGCAGGTAGCCAGGCCTACACTTCATTATCACCTATAGGGGCTGACTTCCTTAGGTACATATACATCAACATGAATCACTCTAGCTTAGGCTATTACAATTGGTACATTCCAACTTAAGGTCATTTACCTTTGGTCTTCACAACTACAATGCTTTATTTGCTAAGAACAGTTATAAAAAAAAAAAAAAAAAAAAAAAAACTCATCAGTTTTAGGAGGAATTTCCCAGATATGAGGTCTTAAAGTTTAAAATTTTCAACTACTGAGCAGGGCCCGGCAGGATAGCTCAGTGGTCTAAAGCACCTGCAGGTGGCTGCAGGGACCGTGGTTCGATCCCCAGAAGCCAACCCTCTCAGAGCAGGGCAGGCTGAGCTGACCATAAAAATAAATAAACAAACAAAACAAAAACAACAACAAAAAAAACTACTGAGCAGTCTTGTGTGCCCTATTACTAATTCACAAAGAAATTACCTCAGTGACTCTGAAACCTGAGTAAGCCATTACACGGCCCCATCAATAAAACTGCAGGTAAGGCCGCCCCACACCTCAGACTTGGCCTCAGACTTGTGACAAGTCTGCTTCAACCACCTGAGCGCTGGGATTGGAGGTGTGCGCTGCTACAGCAGGCCTTGAATGCTCATTCATTAGTGAGCATTCTCAGGAAGACCGAGCCATGCTGGCCAAAGCCCAGCGCACTGAGCAAGACTGAACAGTAGAGCCGGTTCACAAGCATCCACCACGGGCCTGGTCTTCCGGGCTGCTGTTCAGCCTTACGGGAATTGTCCTTGGAATCCAAGGACAAGCTAGCCTCTTGGTGACGATGAAATGAGGGCTGTGGGCCCACGCTGGAGGTTCCAGAGGAGGCTGAACCACACTTGGCATGCAGCCCTGCTGGCGCAGGCGCCTTCAAGCTCCCTTGCTGTGGTCTGGCCTTCCGGGATCTGCATTCCAGCCACACCCTGGTGAGCAGCGCTAACAAAGGCCGCAGCTCCCTTGGATGTGTGGCCAGGACTTGATTAGATTTCCTGGCTGCTCCTCTGCTTTTGGTCAGGGAAACAGCCCGCTGCTTAAGCAGCTTCTGTAGGCAGCTGACTGTCCCCTGAGTGGCCTGCTCTGTCCCACTCCTGGTCTGTGCCTGGGAGGGTGGAAGTGACAGGCTGTGGTCACAGTGAGCAGTAGTGCTCATGGGAGAAGGACTTGAAGTCAGACCTGTCGGGCTCTGCAGCTCTTGTCCTTTTGGTTTGTTTGTTGTTTGAGAAAGAGTCTCGCTCTATAGTTCAGGCTGGCCTTGAGCTCATTATGTAGTCCAGCTTGGCCTCAGACTTGTGACAAGTCTGCTTCAACCACCTGAGCGCTGGGATTGGAGGTGTGCGCTGCTACAGCAGGCCTTGAATGCTCATTCATTAGTGAGCAGCTTTTGTGACTCCTGAGCAAAATACAGCATGAATACTGTGGCCCTGAGGTTCAGAGCCCAGCCAGAAACTCGGGATACCCAGGAGGCTGGCAGTCCTCAGGCACCCCCACCCTCAGCCTCCTGGGTGCTGGGATGACAGGCATGCACCATGTCCCCAGCTGGAACCCCTTGTCCTTCATTGCAACTCCAGTGTCTAGTCAGGAGGTCCAGGATAAAAGTCCCTTCATGGAGCTGGCCAGACAGTTCAGGGACTAAAGTGCCCTGGGGGAGCGCTGAGACTGAGATTGGGTAACCCCAGCTCTTGGGAGGCTGCAAACAGCAGGATCACTAAAAGTCCCATCTGTGTAGTGAGGCTCTGGAGACCCTGTACTAAATACATTTTTTTAAAAAATTCATTTTGTGTTTCAAGAATGTGTGTACGACACCCCTACAAGAAGCTGAAGCCTGGGCCTGTGGGCATGGCCTTCATTTGTCCTTAGTGCTATGGGTGAGAGACCCGGTTCACATTAATTGACAAAATGTTTGCTACAAGGATTTCATCAAAATTAAGCCATGAGCTGGGCATGGTGGTGCACCTCTGTAATCCCAGCACTTGGGAGGCTGAGGCAGGAGGATCAATGTGAGTTTCAGATCAGCCTGGGCTCCAAAAATGAGCTCAAGGCCAGCCTACACTATGTATCGAGGTCCTGTCTCAAAAAGACATAAATAAATAAATAAATAAATACATACATACATACATACATACATAAGTAAATAAATAAATAGAAGGCATGATGGCTTGAGGACATGTGGGTCCTTTGAGAATACTCTGAGCCTGGGGCCCATAGACTGGGTTGATAAACACTGTGCTTTATCACACAGGGTCAGCAACACAATTTAGGAGGCAGGCGTTGTCCCTGTTTTTTAGCACAAGGAGCTGATCCCAGGGTGGTGTGCACCTAGCCAAGTACTCTACCCTTTATTTGCACCACTTGCTATGCCCCAGCCCTTTTATTTATTTTTAAATATTTATTATTTGGTTTTGTATTACTGGGATTGAACCCAGGGCCTTGGTGCTGTACTATATCCCCAGCCTGTTGCATTTCTATGTTAAGATGTGACCTCGGTGAGTGGCCCAGCCCAGGCTGGCCCTCCCGAGCCTTTTACCGCAGCCTCCCAAGCAGCTGAGGTCACAGGCAAGGTCTGTGGCCACTGCCACCTCCGCCAGGGTGGGCTTTGGCACCAGCCGCCAGGTTCCAGTTTCAGCAGCCTGGCTGCTGGACAAAGTCACTGGGTGGGTGGGTGGTGGGGGATAGATAGTGTCCTGGGGACAGGGAGACAGTGTCCCTTAAGGTACGGGTGGAGTGTGACCCTGCTTCCCCAAGCTGTGCCAGGTCAGTTATCTGGCCCTTGTCTCAGCACCTTCCCAACCTCATGCTGCCTTCAACAGATCCTGCCTCAGCTCCCTGGCAGCCCCCCAATGTGAGGCCCCCCTGCCAGTGTGGCCCTTGACTCTCTCCAGAGGATTCATCTGCCAGCCACATCATGGGCAGCAGCCAAAGTCGGGGTTGTGAGTTTTCCGTCACCATCTCATGTGTCTGTTTTCAGAAAACTCCAGGCCCGGGAGCGTACGAGTCTTCCAGGCAGTTCCCGAAGCAATCCCCGACCATTGCCAGGATGGGCCGAGAACACAGCCTCTTCTTCAACAACACAATCGGCTTCTAAAGTAAAGCAGTCAGGTCAGGGAGAGAGATCAGGGCCATAAGCACCTGCCTGGCAAGTGGAAGGTCCTGTGCTTGGTCCCTGGTACCAAAAACCAAAATAAAATAAAGCAGTTGTCACCAAGCCACTTGGAATTCCAGCAAGCTCTTAGATTTACAAAACTGTGCTAGACTATTTCTTCCTCACAGGGAGGCTTCCAGTTCCCTTCGAAGGCCACATAGAGCCTAACAGGGTCCCAAAGGTGGCGCTTTCCCTGAACAGAACTGTGTGACTCACTCCGTGAGCACAGTTGTGTGCTGAAAGGTGACTTTCTGCTCAGTGACAGACCACCTATGCAAGGGCGGTCCCAGAAGGGTGAGGGAGAGCAGAAACATTCCGATTGCCCAATAACTTGGTGGCCTGAGCCATTTACCTGAGTAGCTAACCAAGGCAGTGTGGCCCACCACATTGGGTGGTGACCTTCAGGGGCTGCTGCCTGGATTTCCTGTGCTAACCTGGGTGTTTCTCTCCCTCACTGACCTAACTGGGATGTATGCTGTGTATCCTTTCTACCTTTCTTGTTGGCACTGGGAACAAAACCAAGGGCCTCTTGCTTGCTCCTAGGCATGCTTGCTGTGAACTAGTGTACTGTTCCTCTGGTGACAGCCACCTGTGTCTTGCATCCATCACACCACCTTATTCTGTGATTGATTTAATTCTGCGTGGCTTTGTTCATGCTGCTTGGAGGACCAACCAGCTCTGCCACGTGTTGCTCCTGCCACGGAGCCTCAGCACGTGGCAGGTGCTGCCATCTGACTTTGAGTCCGCACAAACAGCAAAATCCACCAATGCTGCATTCTGAGCATGTCCCCATTGGTAAGTGACATGTGACTGTGATTCTGATTTCAAGTCGAGGAACACACACAAGGAACTGAGCTGGCTTGGGGACTGGGAGTGAGAGACATCACTGAGGCTGGGATACACTTTGGAGAGGGCTCAAGGCCTGAAAGGGGAGCTCAGAAAGCTGAGAAGTCTGTACCAAGAAGCTGCTACAGGTTACAGATCTCTGGGACGTCCTCCTCACACGAGTGATAGCGCCAGGGGACAGGTGGTCACCAGCCTCAGACAGCTGCTGGGTCTCTGTGGCCAGGACACAGTGAGCACTGTGACCCTGGGTACATGTAGCACAGGGCCATGTGGCTGGCACCTAGCAAAAAGACCAGGAGGCCAAGGCCAGCAGAGAGCAGGGAAGGGGCCAGGTAACCACAGACACCTGGACGGAGGCCCAGGGCAAGAATAAACATTTGTTGGAGGGGCCAGAGGGAGCCTTGGCCAACCCATTCAGGGGTGTGAGGAAGGGCATGGGAGGTGGCAAGGCCACCGAGACCACTGAGCCCATTGGAGCCCAACTGACCCAGAGCCTGGGAGGAGCTTTCTGTCCCAGGACAGCCTGCTATGCAGGGGTACAGGGTGGGAGGTGGTGCAGGTTGAGAGCTGTTCATGAATACCCAGAAGGAATACTTCAATAAATGCTTATATTTGGTGGGGAAAAAAAAAAACCCTCATGCCTCTTCCTTAGACTTACCAGCCTTTATAAAATGGGCACTGGGCTGAGGGCAGGGTAGCTGCCACCCCCATAAGTCACCGCCTTTTGTGGACTGTGTTCCTAGGCCATGAGGAACAGCCATAAACAACACTTTCCCTGCCCCAAGAGGTCTTTTTGAGACAGGGTCTCACTATGCAGTTCAGGATGCCTTGAGTTCACTTGATAGCCCAGGCTGGTCCAGAACTCTTGGCAATCCTCCTACCTCCCGCCTCCCGAGTGCTGGGATTACAGGTGTGCACCGCGCCCTGCCTCTGACGCATTTCTGACTTAGGTTTTGTACATGGTGTTAGGGCAGAGTCCGACACTGCTCAAGGGAGCCCTGCTTTGCTGCAGCAGTCACGCTGCAGCTTTCCAGCTAAGCTGCAGGGCTGTCTTCCCTGTACTAGGAACCAAACAACAGAAACCAGCCTTCTCTGTTGGCCCATCGCGGTGCCCTAGGCATGAGTCACTGGCCAGATCCATGAGGGTTTCTCTCTGGGCTGTCTAGTCCCCCAGTCTAGATGTCCATCTGTATGGCAGTACCACGCTATTTTTTTCTTTCTTTTTTTTTGTCTTTTTGAGACAGTGTCTCTCTATACAGTTCAGGTTGGCCTTGAGCTCAATTTTGTAGCCCAGGCTGGTCTCGAACTCATATTGATCCTCCTGCCTCAGCCTCCCAAGTGCTGGGATTACAGGCGTGCACCACCACACCCGGCAATGCTATTTTGATTACTGTGGCTTCGTAGTATGTTTTGAAGTCAGGAAGTGTGAGTCCTCTGGCTTTGCTCTTCCTTTCCGGGAAGGAGTGTTCGGGTTTGAGTCAGAGGTTCTTAACCAAAGCTGCATATTAGAACCCCTTAGGGAGCCCTTAGCAATCTTGTGTCTGGAGCTCCTGGACAGAGGATCACACTAAACTCTCAGGCTGCAGCCGGGCGTGGTGGCGCACGCCTGTAATCCCAGCACTCGGGAAGCTGAGGCAGGAGGATCGGTGCGAGTTCGAGACCAGCCTGGGCTACAAAAGTGAGCTCAAGGCCAGCCTGAACTGCATAGTGAGACCCTGTCTCAAAAAGACAAAAATAAATACATACATACATACATACATACATACCTAAACTCTCAGGCCTCGGAGGGGAGGAATCAGGTATTTTCAGCTGTCCTACCCCACCTTGCCGCTGCTGGAGTTAAACAAACAAACAAACAAACAAACCCCAAATTACCCAGACCTAGAAGTTCCAGAGAGTGATCCCAGCTGAGCCTGGCCCCTGACGTGGTGTGCAGACATGCATTACCACACCACCCTGAGCTGGGAACCCTGAAGCTGGTGCCCTAGCAGGGCTGCAGGCCCACATAGTCTGCCAGGTGGGGGTGGGGGTAGGGGTGGGGGGAGGTGGGCTCTAGGCTCTGGATCCAGGGCCACAGGGCCTGGCCAACTCATCACTATGTGGAGGAACAGGTTGAGCTAGGGAGAACTCTCCATGCTTTACAAATGGCCCCACTGACTCCAGATAAAATCTTCGCTGGCCGCATTTTTCAGGAGGTCTGTCTGAAATAGCTGGGAGGGACATGGAAGTGAATATTCTAAAACTTGTTCAATGTGACCAGCATCTTGATGAAAATCCTACGGTGAAGATATTGCAAAGAAATTTCACTTATAGAGTAGGATTAAGTGTATGTATAATCTAAAAACAAACAGACAACAAACAGACATGACACACTTGCAATCCCAGCACTCGGGAGGCTGAGGCAGGAGGACTGTCATGAATTCCAGGCTATAGTGAGACCTTGTCTCAAAAAAACAAAAGCAAAACAATAAATGTATGTGTAACTTCTCTAAGAGAATACAATGGGTTTGGGCCAATTGGGGGCCCAGGGGCTCCTGTGCTTGAGGAAAAGATAGCTTCATTCCGTGCGTGTGCCCTAAGCCTCTCAGGGCCCATCTGCTGTTTCTTATCCTTGGGGTGCATGCAGGTATGCTGAGTCCAGTCGTGTGCTTGTGGAGTCCAGTTCAGGAAGCTGTAGTGGCCCTGGAGTCCTGCCAGAGGAGGAGAGTCCCCAATGGGGCAGGTGAAGCGCAGGTGGGGAGGCTTTGGGAAGGTGTGCAGACAGGGTCTTTCAGGGCAGGGGAGCAGGGGTGAATCTCAGCAGTTCTGGAAAGACGTCTTGCAGGGTATGGGGGTGGATATGGGAATCTGTGGCTTTGTGAAGCTACAGGAGACCTGGTGACATAAAAGTAGAAAGGAGGGGCTGGGGAGTTGGCTCAGTGGCATGAGTCTGCCTGGCAAGCACAAGGTCCTGAGTTCAATCCCTGATACCACCAGTGCCCAGCTCAGCCAGAAGCTGCCTGGTGGGGAAGGGGAGAAGAGAGGTCATGCCCAGCACAGCACAGCCTGGGGCCTCTAAGGGCCTCCTAGGGGGCAGGTTAGTAGAGTATGGACTCCTGAGATGGCTTCAGGCCTGGCACAAGCAGGCAAGACGGGCTCGCAGGGGGCCCAGGAGCCATGCTGGAGCCATAGACCTCAGGCAGAAGAGGCGACTCCATCTGTGTGTCCAGCCTGCTGTGGTGCCAGTGCTGCCTAATTCCTTCCGCTGCCTGGAACCTCTGCCTGGAGGCCCGCATCAGGGACCCAGTGGTGGCGCAAGGGTTGGATGTGGCCTCTCCCGATCTCCTGAGCCCAGGCAGGTCACAAAGGTCCTGGCGTTCACTGCCCTTGAAAACACACAACTGTCTCTCTGGATCCCAGAGCTCTGGCTTGCAGAGCTGCGCTTGCTCCTTTCGCCTCTTACTCCCAGCTCCCAGCGGCTTGCTCTCCATCGGCTCCCCTGCTCACGGCTTCTGCTGCTCTGAGCCTCTGCTCCCACCCCAGTTGCTTCCAACCTCCCCTTCTGTCTCCCCATTGCACCTCTGCAGCCTCCTGTGATGGGGCTGCTTCGAAAGGCAGAGAGGAGGAACCATCCAGATTAAAGGAGACAAAAGAGACGCACCGTGGAGGACCGCCTGAGCAGCTCCCCTTGAAAGAAGAGCAACCATCTCCATTTTAACTGAGCCTGACCCTATTTCTTCGTATTAAAATGTACAGAGCTGGCTAGGACTTCTCATTAGCCTTTCAATTGGCCTTAAGCAGTGTGTATTGGTCTAGCCAAGGTGCTGGTGGTTAAGTTTTGAAGATGGCACGTGTGTTTCCCTGATAACAGGACAAAGAGCTGATACTCCACCGCGTCAGCTGGGATCGAGCCTCGAGATAGGAGCTCTGACTTCCTGGGGCTTGAAAGATTACACATCAGAGCTGAAGCACCAGACCCCCAAAATAATAGACACTATCTCAATAGTATAATACAAATTACTTCCTTTGCATATCCTCTCTGTATGGCAGAGGTGAATACAGGCCTCCTACCTAGCCCAGCTCACAGTGCTCACCTTCTTCCCACAATTCCCTTCAGCGCTCACCTTCTTCCTACAATTCCCTTTCACAAGTACCACGCACACAATATCAGTTGCTAAGAGGGAATGGCCACAATGGTCAGTTGGTGGGCAGAGTGGCAGGGCCAGAGTGGCGCTGACCAGAGACTTAGGACAACGCCGAGGCAGGGAGAGCAGGCAGAGGCAGACAAGCTACTTGCATGAGCTGAGCTTTTACAGTGGGCCAGGCACTGCTTAGGATTCTAGCATGTTCTTTTCTCATAAAAATCATAACCCACAAAGCAGACACTATTCTGCCATTCTTTTCATAGATGAGAAAGAAGCAAAGAAGAGGTTAAGCGAATGCTCAAAGCTGCACAGCCAGTCTGGTAGAGCTGGGCCTTCTTCAGGCTCCTGCAGTGACTGCCTGCGGTATCCCTCTGCCGTCACCATCAAGACAGGTGGGCGTTTCCTGCAGTTTTCTTTGCTCTGAGCTGCTGCTCCAGCACTCCGGCGAGTTCCTTATCCTCCCTTGGTTTACTTTCAGTAAAGGGCCTCTCTTGTTTTTGCAACAAAAGGCCGCTGCTAAAGATCTGAAGGGTGCCCTGGCAGGGGACATAGGGGACCGGCCTGGGCTCTTGGGTGGCTCACGTGAGGCCCCCTGGGCTGTGGGCTGTCATCAGGCACTGGCAGCCCACACTGGGCAAGCAGGGAAGCTGGTTTGGCTGAAAGCTTCCCAAGGCCAAGAAGTGTCTGTAGTGACGACAGCTGGGTGGGGGTTGGGGACAGTGTGACAATGGGCACTTTGGTACTAGAAGGAGTTTGGGTGGCGGCTGAGATTCCATTCATATTAGTGCCTGCAGATAAAGGCCACTGCGGCCCACGTGCAGTGCGGGGGTGTGCCCTGGAGGTCCAGGGAGGCACCAGAGCAGCCCCAGTCTTGTCCCCAGACCCGGCCCTCACTCCAGCACCAGCTCTGCATGGAGCTGGCTTCCTGCTCTCTGATGCTGCTTCCTGCACGAGCCCTGGATCTGCAGATGGGAATGGGGTCAGCATATGCCTGGGGTCAGTGCTCTCCACTGCTCACCTTCCTTCAGCCTGCTCAAGGTCAGCTGGCCCACAGGAGCAGGAGCTGAGGCTCCACACTCAGCAGGTGCCTTGGGGTGTGGGGCTGCAGCAGCAGGTGACCTCCTGGGGCTCACAGAAGACAAAGCCCACACTTGAGTCACTGCAAATGGTGGATACATGCTCAGACACAGTGTACTGGTAGGAGGTGGTACTTTTCTATGCAGGCGAGCTGCTATGGGCTTCCACAGAAAGGAGACATGTGGATGTGACCTGAACCCCAAAAGGGGCTTTTCTGGGGCTGAGGCACTCCACTGGCAATGTCTGAGGTCACCTCCCATTTGGACAAGCGAGTCATACCTGGTCATCTTTCCACCCTGCTCTGGAGGCAGCTGGGCTAAGGCTCACCTTCGGGCAGGTCAAGGCCACAGCCAGTGCTGCCTCCTCTGGGATGCCAGGCCTTGCCCTCCCCTAGGCAATGTCCTCCAGGAGAGCTGGAGTGCAGAGAGCCTGCCTCCTCTGCCTCCACTGGCCAGGGCTTGGAGCCCGGACCCTCTCAGCCTCTCCATGGCCAGCTCAGAACAGGATGAATGAACACACTGCTCAAGAGTCCTGTTTCCTGTTCTGGGGTCTCTTTATTCAGTCTGAAGATCATGGTCAGCAGTGTGGCCCGCTCCCTGGCGCTCCACAGCGCGAGCAGGAAGCAGGCATCACACTTTGTGCCTTTCCTCCCGAGAACTGACTCCCAACAGCACTGGGCACCCCAAGGTGATCAAGAGCATTTGCATTCTGTCCTGAGAGAATTCAGAAAAAAAAAAAAATAGATCTCTATCAAATATATATGTCTCTATTTATATATCCACATATGCAGGATCCTTTGCCCAAGAGACACAGGACAGTGGCCCCTGCTATGGTGGCCAGGGGAGCCAGCACTCCGGGGACAGACCTTGAGACTGCAGGGCTTCCCACCACCACTGGTCTCTATCCGAGGGAGCTGTCACAGTGCAGTGGCCATGCCCAGCCTTGTCCCACTCCTTCAAGTGAGCTCTTGGACTAAGTCAAATCAGAGGGGCACTCTCTGACAGGCCTTGGGAACTGACTCCCTGGGGCAGGGGGCCAAGTGAGGGGTGGCAGGTGGTGGACAGAGAACGTGGTGGCCCCCATGGCCTGCTTAAGCTGGAGAGGGGGCCTGCTCTGTAGTCACCAATTGCAGTTTCTGAGCCCCATGGGGCTCAGGTCACCTAATCCTAGGGGCTGTTCACTCCATGTTAGCAATGCCGGAGCAACCTGCCTTTAGGAAAGGGCTCCAAGGAGTGGACTGACTTGGGCTTTGGAAATGGCTGTGTCCAGAGCTGCTTCTGTATCCTGAGGCCTTTAGGGACCACCAGCCTAGGGCCTGCGGAGACCAGTGGTGTGGACCCTCTGCAGCTGGGTCAGGCAGGTACAAATGGAAGTGTCAAGGCTGATGCTCAGTGCCCCTGGCTAGACACCAGAGGCCCAAAGGCACTTGGTGACAGGCTGGCAGGGTACCAGGGCACCCCTGGCCTCCAGACACAGGGGCGAGGCAAGGGACCGCTGGTGACTGCAGAGCCTGAGAGGAACCTGGGGATGCATTGTTTTCCCTGAGCCAGCAATCTCAGGCTATGTGCGCTGAGCGCTGAGCGACACCTGGGGGCTGGGGAGTGAGAGCGGGGGTAGGGCCCCAGAGCCCAGGGCTGGTGGCGAGCACACCAGTCACAGGTGGTCACTGAGGGCCCATGCAGTCTGCCTCCCAAGCCCCTGGGAAGGAAGGGGGGAAAGCTGGAGTCGGCCGAGGGTGGCTCGTGGGGTTCATCTCTTCTGGGGCTGGACTGGAATCTGTCCAAAGCCAGGAAATCCAGGTAACAAGGACGCTGAGGGCGGGGCTTCAAGCCAGGTACCCAAGACACACAGACCCTCTGTGCGGGACCCTTGCCCATAAACACCACAGTGTCCAAATCCAAGGGAACAAGGAATGTGCTTTGGTGTAAATCCTGTCCACCCAGTGCCAGAGGACAGGCACAGGGAGGGAGGGCCTGGAGGGAGGGGAGACCTGGCCGCAGCAGCTCACAGGAGTGGTCATGCCTGCTGCGCTCAGGCCCACATCTGGCTGCCACAGCCCCACTCGATGCTGCGGGGCTCAGAGCTCCCTGGGAATGATGCAAAAGGGTAGCACAGGGCTGCTGGCCTCCAGCTCCAGGGCAGTGAGGAAGCAGTCGGTAGCGGCCTCGGCCTGGCCCTGGGCCTGAAGCACCTCGCCCAGGCCCTGCCAGGCCTCGTGGCATGTGCTCTGCCTCTCCACGGCATCCCGTAGCACCTTCTGTGCCAGGCTCTTGTGGCCTAGCTGGCTCAGCATCAGACCCTGAGGACCAAGCAAAGAGCAGGGTTAATGTAGGCACCCTGGGACTGGGCACCCCAGTAATCGGGGCCAGGAACAGGAGTGGCTCACCAGCCACCACCAGCCAGAGGCGCTCCATGTCCCACTTGACGATGTCAAGCTTTTCCTTCAATAAGACCTATCTGTCCCCTCCTCAGCACTGCTTCTATGCCAGCCTCCCAGACCACTCCCAATAGACTGCTCCTCCTAGCTCAGTGGACCAAGCTTCCAAGGCCACACTCTGTCTTGAGCTTGTTCATCTAGAGGCCCTGGGAAAGCCACTGTCCTGTGGCTCTGACTGTGTCACCCCACCATGCCCCGAGACCAGGTGTCCACGCCTGGGCCATAGCCCAGGGTCTGAAGGGTAAAACCTGAAAGGCCTACATTAAGCAGCAGCTAAGTGTCACCAACAGGTGAGAGTCACAGGGCAGTGCCCAGGATGGTGCAAGCTGGAGGGTCTGCAGGGGCCAGTGCCTGGGTCTGGGCTGAGAGCAGGCAGGAAGCGTGGCCCTACAGTTTGGCTCAGACAACCATTGTCACAGAGCTGGAGGAAGTGATAGGAACTGTCACCAAAAGGGGGTGGGGTGTGAAGCTGGCACTGTGGTCTCCATAGATCCTATTTCACCCACACCAGGCAGGGAGCAGGGGACAGGTGGGGAGCAGCGGAGGGCTCCAGAAAGACTGCTTCACACTGTCCCCTCAGTCTCTGCCCCAACCCTTAAGGCAACATGGGGGCGGGTCCTGCTGTTGCTGCTTTATTTCAAAGGTGAGGGCCAGACACCAACTTTTGGGGTGCATGTGGATGCTGGGCACTTCCTTTTCCACGCCTGGAGCCCCCTCCAGTGTCCGCCCACGGGTGGCCATGTCCATTTTTAGCTGGATCACTTTCCTCCCCCTTGAGCTCCCAGAGCGAGGCCCTGTGTTGCTATGGAGACATACTGGGAAAGATGCAGATGCTGATTTCACAAAGTCCTCAGAGAGCTTGGGAGTCGGCCAGTCAGGCAAGAGGCTGGTGGCACTCGGGATGCCAAGGGAGAGTACCTTCTCTGCAGCCATAGGCTCCACAGCTGGGCAGGAAGAGGGGCTGGGCCCACAGGGTCACCAGAGCCAAAGCCCAGGAGCAGGGGCCGGCGGGGAGTGGCAGGCAGGTGGGCAGCCTGAGCAACTGGCCTCTGGCCACATGTGTGCCCTGCTGAGGCAGGGCTGCCTGGGCGGGGCTGGGGTCTGTCTGGCCAGCAGGGCCCCAGGCCAAGCTGCTCTGCCCACACAGCCTGAGTGCCAGTCCCCAGCAGCGCACAGTGAACAAGGCACACGAGGAGGAGCGTGGGTGGTGGCTGCCCGACACCCAAATTAAGTACCAGAAATGGAAGGCTGGAGGCCTGTGAGTCTGAGCATGCCAGGCAGCGGAGGGGACAGTGGCTCTGAGCTCTCTTTCTAGAACTTCCTCCCATGTGAGACTTTGTTGGACAAAAGGAGTTGAAAGCCTTGATCATAGCGAGCCTGGCTGGATGCATGCACGGGATGGGGCAGGCACCTCTAGGGGCCCAGGAGAGCACAGAGTCAGGCCCCAGCTGCCACTGACAGGTACTGTGACCATGGCACGTGGCTGCTGGCTGAGCTGAGGCTTGGGGGGCATCCCCCACCTGAGGTACATAGGGCTGAGGCAAGGGTTCTGTGGCTGGGGCACACAGCGGGCACATGGCAAGCAGCAGAAGAGGGAATGATGATTGTGTGCTGCACCCTGAGGTGCTGACCTGGGAGCCCGAAAGGAGACACCAGTGGGGCCGGGTCAGGCTGGGGCCCAGAGGCCCAGGGCTTGTAACAGGATCTGCTGCCACCTGCCCCTGACACCATCCGAGTTTGTTTGGTAGCAACTCAGGAGCTGTTTGCTGCCTGACAACTGGGCAGGACCCAGCCCCTGAGAGAGGTGAGGTCTCACCCGCTCCGCCCCCAGCCAGGCAATGCGGCAGCTCCTCCGCTCTCACCTGCTGCCCTACCCACCATCTTGGTCACAGTGCCACCTACTTGTTCCTACTGAATCTTCCTGTCCCCCATCTGCTGCATGAGGAGACCAAGCCCACTGAGACTCTGTTCCTGATCCCCAGGGGCTAGAGTTCATAGCAGGTGGCCACAGCACCTACAAGGGGCACCTGGACGGTTACTGTCACCAAGGTGGTCTTGAGGATGGCAGGCTGTAAGAGAAGACTCTGGAAGTTCCCACCTCCATCTGCTCCCTGCCATCCTCCTGGCTCTTGTGGTGGGTGTGCCTGGCCCCAGGTCACCCACCTTCTCTGGAAGCCTTCCCTGAGAACAACAGTGCTGGCCTGCAACCCCCTCAAGCTTGTGCACTGGCATGCCGCCTGACCTGCGTCTGTGCAAGGGACAGGGCTTGAGGCTCCTGCCTAGTTTTTTCTCTAGCAGAGAACAGTTCAACAGGGCCAGGATGGGAAGGCCCTGAGAGCCGGGGGCACAGAGGAACTGTGTGCTTCCTGTCCTGGACTGCTGACTGGGGACATGGCCCACAAGCCTGGTCTCTTAGGATATCGGTGTGGGCAGTCTGGGGCCTGGTCTTCTGGTTGGCATGGAGACACTGAGTGGGAACCTCCCTTTCAGGAGCCAGATTCCCTGCGGGATGACAACCTGAGGTGGGGAGGAAGGGGAAAGCGTCTTGCTGTCTCTTTGGAATCGCTATTGAACACTGCCCTGCCTCGGTGAGTGCCTGAGGATGCTGCCCAGAGAGAAGGGACAGCAGGAACCCTAGGAGGGCTGCGCCTCGCTTGCCTTCTGGGGAGCCTACCCCGGCCAGGCCAGCTGTGGCCAGGCAAGTTCTCCTCCGGCTCCCTTAGTATTTATAGCAGCTATTCTGGGAATTTTCTGTCTGAGCTTGAGGCACATTCCTGGGATTCTGTGACAGCCTTTCCAGCTGGAAAGCTGCTCCGGGCTGCTGGAGCTCTGGGTCCGTGGAGCCAGCCCTGGGTTAGGCAAGAAGGCTGCTTTGGAGCAGGGCCACACCAGGCATCTCAGCATCTCTGTCCCATCTGGCTGGGCACTTGGTCTTCCTGCCACACTCCCCTCTGGGCAGGGTGACTCTCACTCTCCACACCCAGACCTCTCTGAGCTCTCAGGGAAGCTGTGCCTAAGGTCCCAGCCTTATAGGAATCTGGCCTTGGGTGGGGTCTCCTGGCATAGCACGTGGCTGTTGCTATGGCCAAACTCACAACTTCCCTTCTTTTTCCTCGGTGCTCCAGAGGTGAGCTGTCTGATGGGGCTTGGGGCTGTCTTTCTGCAGAGAGCAGGATGACCAGGGCGGGTCATACTCTAGGGGACTCCAGAGCCTGAGAACCCACTGTCAGCCACCCGGAGATGCGGCTGAGCCTGGACCCCTTTCTGGGCTGGTTTGGGGTTCTGGGTTGGCTGGTGGCCCTGCTCACGTGGGAACATGGCCTGCTTAGCACTGGGTCAGGAGGCTGCAGCAGGGCCTGCAGATTCTGGGTTCTAGAAGTGAGCCCTCTGTTGGGGAAAATGGAGCTCCATCTGGGAGCCTGAGGCTAAAGCTGAGGGGATGCTGCATGGGGGCTGCACCATGCTGTGCCCTCCAGATGGGGATGGGGCTGTCCCACTCCTCTGTACACAAAACAGATTGTGGAGCTAAGTTCCTAACCATGGCTGCTCCTTTTCACATTATCCTTTGCAGTGCCCTTTCCCACCCCTGTCTGTTGCTCTATAAACTTTTTTTTTTTTTTGTGGAACTGGGGTTTGAACTCATGACCTTGCACTTCCCAGGTGGCACTTGTGCCACAGAGCTATCTCCCCAGCCCCTTGTGACTCTAATAAATTTTGACGAAAAGCCAAACCTAGATAATTAAGACGCTACCTGATTAAATAGCTTTTCTTTAGATTCCTGAAACTTAGGGGCCAGGGAGATAGCTCTGTGGTACAAGTGCCTGCCTGGCAAGTGCAAGGTTGTGAGTTTGAACTCTGGTCCTGCGAGAGAGAAAAAATAAATAAATAAATAAAAGACTCATTAGATTCCTGAAACTTGAAGCACTCGGTGACCTTCACATGACATCAGAATGTGACCCCTCCCAGTTCTGGGCTGGCACACCAACTGGCACAACGTCCACCACTTGCTGGGATGCTTCACTTGCAGGAAGGAGCCGTGCGCCTAAAGACGCACAGGCAGCAGCCCAGGAGCTCCCGGGTGACCACCACATTCTGGGCAGGAAGGAGAGGTCTGCCCAATGGCGAGACCTTGCCATGCCAGCCTTCCTGCCACACCTGCCCACACCTCCTTTCCAGCACCATAACAGTCCTTGCACGTATCTGAGGTCCCAAGAGAGCTACTCCCTTGCTCTCGGGGCACCAGCCTTGAATAACCCTGGTTCATTTGCCACCAAATCTCACCTCCTGAGTACGGGAGTGACAGGACTTTTCGCCACCAACAAATTAAGCCAGCAGTGCTTCAATTACTCGTTTGATCTGAAGTTGTGCCAGGCTTCAGACTTCATCGTCTGCACCTTGTCAGCAGAGCAGCTTGGGGCTCCCAGGGGTCCCTGCCAGGTCAGGCTCAGGGTTTGCGCTGGGGCGGTGTTGGTCCCAGGGTAAGGTGAGGTAAGGGGGGATTATGAACTCTAGCAAGACTCATGTAGCAGGGTCACACCTTGTGCTCCCCACACAGCAAGTCCATAGAACCCTCTACCGCCCCTCTCTCCACCTCTGTATAATGCCAGGAGTGTGTTTTACCACGCAGTATTTATTGGTGAGGGGAGAAAAGGATGCATAATAAAATCAGCTCGAGAGGTCTAATGGCCAAGACACTGCTGGTGAACTTGCTGCCAACAGGAAGAAATACTGCACCCCTACTGGAGTTGGGGGAGCAGTGCAATGTTCACACAGACACACACGGAGCAAGAGCCAAGACTGCCCCCTCGCCTCTCACATATCTCCCTGCTGCAGCCTTGGTCACCAACGTGAGGCGTGGCAAGACAAGGCCTCAGCTCAGCACAGGCCAGCCTGGCCTTGCACCGTGCACCCATCCCGTGCACAAGGCAGCAGCAGGCTGCGCCCTGTATGCCATGCCCTGGCCAGGCCTCGCTGGCAGGCTCGGTACTGGCTGGGCTGCTCCTCTGCAGCTGGGATGAGGGCTCCCACTTCCCTCAGCAAACCAATGGCACCTGAACAGGGCCCGAGGTCTGCATTTCAAAGTGGAGATGAAAATGATGCCAGCCGCTGTCCCATCAGCTTACAACACTACTTAGCACAATTCTAACAGCAGCCCTGGGGGCCTGCCACAGGACTCACCACATTACAGACAAGGACAGCGAACCTAAAAGGCTAAGGAACCAGGACAAAGCGGGCTCAGGCGAATGTAAAGACCTTGCTCCAGCCTGGGGGTCCATTCCTAGAGCAAGCTCTGGTAATGGGGTCCCAAAAAACATTCCAGTTAGCCAACCCTAGAAGCAATCCAAGGGCAGCTCAAGGCCCCTGCCCTGTCCCTCAGCACTGTGCTGGGCATCAGAGCCACCCTGTAGCGTGGTGCCACAGACTGCCCCCATCCCTGCAGTGGGTCCAGCGCACTCCCCTGGGCACAGGAGGGGCTCAGGCCACTCGGCACCAAGCCTTCCATGCTAACTGTGACAGAAACACCCCTCTGAGCTCGAAAGTCTGGGTCACCTCCACACATACAGAAAGGAGAAGGAGCTAGCCCAGAAAGGGAAGCCATACGCTCGTACCTACACGGCGTGAAGGCAGGCAGCACTGTCTCTCTGTCTCAGGCTTGTCACCCCTTGGGTCCCACTATAGAATCTACCTCTCTGGCCTCAGAGACCTGGAAGCCCCACCCTGGTCTTCACTCATCAGGTGCTTCCCTGGAGAGCTTCCGGTAGGGCAGTGAGGGTTCATGTGCCACCTTGTGCTAAGGTGTAACAATGCCCTGAGCCTTCTGAAGGACAAGGCAGGTACAGCATGCTGGGGATGAGAGGAAAGCAGCGAGGGGGGCACGTTCACTGCCGCGGCAGCACCAAGACAGCCAGATGAGACTGCAGCGGGTTCCCTGTCTTTCCAGAGGGCTGTCACACGGCCAGGGCTTCTTCAGAAACTGCCACCCAGGGTTATTTCACAAAAGCCAAAGCTGTGTGGGGTGGTCCCCTGCTATACTGTGGTGCCTGAGAAAGCAAGACTGTGGGAGAGACCCCACAACTTGCCCCCGGGAAGGAAGCACAAAGCCATGTCCTTCCAGAGCCCACTCACACAAGAGGGGGCAGGTGCAACCCACAGACACCTAGCTGGCTCACTCGTGCCTGAGGGCTTCAAGCTGCGCCCGGCTCCACAGTGCACATGCTCCTAGCCACATGGAGGCCTGCTTTAGGACCTCTATGGTGGCAGTGAAAGGTGGCAGAATGCACCATCCCAAGGAGTGGCACCTTACAAGAGGACTATTTTTTTTTTTTTTTTTCTTGTTTCAGAACTTTTGTGTTTTTATTTACTTTTATGGCTGGCTCAGCCTGCCCTGCGGGCAGGGCTGGCACAGCATGTGGTGCCAGGGATTGAACCGCAGTCCCTGCAGCCACCTAAGCTTTCCTAAACAGGTGCTTTAGACCACTGAGCCATCCTGCTGGGCCCCAAGAGGACTATTTTGAGTTGATGACAGTCAAAAAAGAAGCAGGTCCAAGAGAAGCTCTTGTTCTCCACCCTCATCTAAAAGCAGCCACGTGCACTTTCCAAGGGAGGACAGAAGTGACGGGGCACGGATGATGGCACTGAGTGCCCCTGAGAGCTACTCATTGTCATATACATGAGGAGTGTGTGGTCACACAGCCTGGAACTTTCTGTTCACCTCTTTTACTGCAGGGGTTGGGTTCAGGAACCCAGAAGGACCAAGGGAAAAACTTGTTTTTCTGCTCTGGGGACCACCACACACTCACAGTGATGCACATTTCCACCTGTGAACACCACTGTCCCAGTGTGTTCAGGTGGCCTCCAGGAGGGTCCTCCAGGAGTACACCCAGCGACAAGTCCATTGTCCCTGTCTTGGTGCCTGGCATCTTGCCCTTCGTGGGAAGTGACAGGGCAGAAAGCGGCACAGACATAACAGTGGCTGCCTCAGACAAGCCCTTGGGCTCCTTTCAAAGTGGTGACTCCCCCACCAATCTTGGTGGGGACTACGGGCAGGCAGGTAAGGGTCAGATAGCCCCTTTCTTCCCCTGTCGTCTGCCTGTGAACTGCGGCCTGAGTGCCCCAGCAGAGGAGGTTACAGGTGGCCTGGCAGACTGTCAGGACCCTTGGCTGGGCTGCACTTTCTGTCTGTAGAGAGCACAGCCAGCCTCTCAGCAGTCTCCAGCCAGGGAGCCCATGTAGGGGAGTCTACAGGACAGCACTTGGTGGATGTTCTTTGGACCCTGCAGCAGTGAGAATGGCCCAGGGTCTGGTGGCAGGGCCTAAGCTGGGCCTGGGGTAGAGTTGGGGCCAGGGATGTCTCCCATGGGACCCGGGACAGAGCAGGCAGAGAACCTGAGCTTGGGCCAGAGTTCATGTTCTCAGCAAGGCCTGTAGCTTAGCTCCTGAAAGCAAAGCCTTCCCTCCTATGGGCCTGAGTTAGCTCTGGCACCTCCCGAGCGCACCTACAGTCTGCAAGGCCAATGCTGGCACCCTCACGGCACATTGGCAATACTTCACCTTGCTCTGCCCAGACCCCAGGCAGCGGGGCTCACTCGTGGCCTTGAAGGTCTCCAGGGAAGGATTAAGTGCTCCTGGCACAGGGCTGGGGGTGCTGGGCTCCCGGGGAGAGGCAGCCCTCCTTCTTGTCCTGTCCTCAGGAGTCAGAGTCCTCCTGAAGCTGCGATGAGTGGCAAAGCTAGGGCGTGCCTCCCTGCCTTAGCAGTAACACTAGAGGGATGCTGGCTCTCTTTGGATAATTTGCCAAGGATTTGCCGATTCCAGAGTTCACAGAGGCTGAGGTAGCTGTCTCTTACTGCCTGCTGACTACTTTTATAATGACGCCCTGGACACAATCGTCAAGCTGCCTTGGGCTGCCTGGTAGTGGCCCCTTCACGTCACATCACGCTGAAAAAGTCTTGCTAGGAGGGAGAAAAGTGGTGTGATCAGATATCAGTGTCTGACATTGGGGGAACGGAGCGCAGTGGTGGGTATGCAGCTCATAGATGCTCACACGCACATCTGTGGGGAGAACAGCTCCATGGCCTGGGTACAGTGAAGACTGTCCTCCATTTACAAAAGCAAAGGGATGCTACCTTCCAACTAGCAGAGGAGCTAAATATTGTCCCAAGTCACCAGAGCACATCAGGGTCAGACCCAGGATTAGACCCCAGACATCCTGAATCCTAGGCAAGAACATGGAAGAAGCTCAGATGGGGGAACCTGGGATCAACACGTTGTGTCCACGTGTCCTGAGGAAAGCAGCCTTGGTATGTCTTCCCCGGGCTTGCCATTTGCTCTCCATGCACATGTGTAGGAGGCTGGCAGATACAAAGCATGTGGGAAGGCGACCGGCTGCCCACGCCAGAGCTGATTGGCCCTCTGGTTGCTGGTGACTTTACAAGGGGGCAGGCCTGGCGCTGGCATGCTCCAATTTCATCAAACTGGCAAGGCACCCCGGGAAGAGAAAAGGGACCATCTGCAGGGAGCACTCTCCATGGCTATCCAGTTGCCATGGAAACCCACCCTTGGAAACAGCTTCAATTTCGGGAAAATAGATACAAACAGTAATAAACGTAAATGAAAAATGGTACGCTATTACTTCAAAGCTGTACCTGTTATTGGGTTTTCTAGGGTTTTTAGGGCCAAGGCTGCAGCCTCCTCACCGTGCACAGTGGCAGGCAGACAGCTCCGCCGGGCTGCAGGCCTGAAGGCTGCCCACACGCTCCTTTGCGCTGCCCTCACCACATTTCTGAATGTGACTTGTGGTGAGGCATTTGCCAGAGGAGCTAACATCTGAATTCTGGGAGGAAAGAGGATATGCCTTGCAAAAAAAGCAAAAAGCAAAAATAACCCCCTCCCAAGAACCACCCCCACAAAAACCACATAAACATTTTCTGAGCCAGACAGAGGGCAACAGGAACCACATGGAGAAAGCACAGCTGGTGGGAGTCCATGCCATGGGCAGGCCTACGTCAAATTCCAGAAGAAGCCAGGCAGCGGGAGTAGCTGGGAGCCCCCTTCTATCCCATACTCAAGGGCCCTGGAAAGAGTTGCACAGGCCTTCCCCCTGAGAAGACCATGTGGTCTAGCCCCTCTCCCAAGTGAGGTTTTCATTCTCACAGCAAAATCCACACCAGACGATCCCTGCGCATGCACAAGACTACGCTAAGAGTCATCGTCTAAAAGCCAACACCATGTGGCGCCACTTGTGGACACAACGACCGCTTTGTCTAGCTGGAGCCATGCCCCAGAACTGTTCTGTGTTCTCCATGTGGCACATGTCAGCGATCCCCCCACACCACTCTCAGAGCATTCTGGAACCCACACTGATAGTGAATGCCAGTGCCAGGACTGTGCCCTTGTAAAGTCACCAGGAACCAGGGGACGACTTGCTAACCATGGGTTCCTAGGTGATCTTTCAGAAGTCTGAGGGTGCGTGTAGGCCGTGGCCTTTCAGATTAGAGCATCTATCCAGGTACCTGGTCTCTGGGAGCAGAAAGGCAGGGAAACGGGTTCCCTCTTGGGCCAAGCAGACCACCTGTCAGAGCAGCACTCGGTGGCAGTTGCTGGACCAAAGGCCTCACTGGGTGGCTTAGAGAGGGTGGCTTACTTGTGCATGGTCAACCAGGCAGCGGGCAGCAAGGCTGGGCCAGCAGCCCCAGAACCCTGCTTCATGGCCCCACGCTCCCCCTACCCCCTGGGCCATGGTGCCCCAATTACTGGGGCTGTGGGACCTTTCACCAGGCTAGGACCATTCTCAGGGTATGCTCGCATCAGGCCTGACGTGACAGTCCATGCCAGGACCCCGCAGAACACAAGGAAGCACAGAGTGCCCCCTGGAATGGAGAAGGCAGCCTACTGACCAAGGAAAAGGAGCTAGGGACCCCAGAGGGAAGAGCGTTTGGGAGCCTTCTAGAGCCTGGGTTCAAGGAGTAACAAAGAAAGCTCTTTGGGGCTTAAGACAAAAAGGAAGTCTCACAAAAAATACCAACCAACCGACCTTCCTAGACTTTTTTTTTTTTTTTTTATCAGTGCAGACACACAGAGCAGTCTCTCCCACCAGGACCAGAGGAAGCCACCCCACCTCCCTGACACCAGGGGCAGAGACCAGGGAAGAGTGGCAGTAAGAGATGGGCTCATGGCAGGGCCAGCAGAGGGGCGGGGCTGACTCACCAGGCTGTGCATGATGCGGGCGCCGTCGGGGTTCACCGTGAGGGCCTCCTGGTACAGCTGCCTGGCTTCCTCCAGGCTGCCCTTCCCCTCGGCCAGCCGGCCCCGCATGTAGAGCACCGAGTGAGAGGTGGGGAAGAGGCTGGCCGCCTCCTGGATGCAGAAGCCTGCCTCCTTCAGGTGTCTCTGCTCCATGAACAGCTCGGCTGTGGAAACAAGGGAAGAGCAGGCGGTGAGGGAGGGCCAGGGCAGGGCACTGGGCACCCTCGCTGTGGGGCATGGCGTAACCTCAGAAACAGGCCCTGGTGCTTCTTGGGGCGGGCACCAAGCTGCAGACTCCACACAGACTGTGGCTGACAATGCTCCCCCAAACCTTGAAGGCTGTGCTGTCAACCCTGCTGTGGATGACAAGTGACGAAGGCAGGGTGTGTGGGACAGTGACTTCAGAGCCTGGCAGTGTGACATGGATGGAGTCCCTGGGGCTGAGCACTTATTCTGGGGGTTCTGGTTTCTGCTCATGGTGTGTCCGGCAGGTGTGGTGGCTCTGTGGGAGGCCTCAGGCTGGAGGCCTGGGGGGCGCTGCTGGGCTGAGTCCTGCTCAGGCTGAGGAGGCTCTCCTCAGAGTCCTGCAGGAAGCCCAGGCTGCCTGCCAAAGATCAGAGTGGGAGGAAGAGGGAGAAAGGAGAGACCGAGGCACCTGCGGAAGAGCAGCACACAGCCCAGACCAAGTGGTGCTGGCAGCAGCCCCTGAGCCTCTGCCCAGATTAAGGGAGCATGGCGTGCAGGCCGAGCCCCAACTTCACTGGGCTTTCTCTTAGTCCTCCCCATAACTAACACTGCTGGCACTGCTGTGGTCTCCACCTGGACCGGTAAGCAGGCACAATGGGGCCCTCACCCACTTCCACTGCAGGCAAAGGCCAAGCCATGGCTGACTTCCCCTGAAGAAGATTCTGGCCATCACGGATGACCAGACCCACCCACAGCAGACCCACAGCAAGCAGGCACCTTCTGCATTCCATGAAGAGCCAGAATCACACATTTCAGTCCCTGGGGGACAGCACCTGCCTATGGCAGGTGCTCTTAGAAAGGCTGCCCACTCTGCCCTCCTCCAAAGCAGGCTCTGGGCTCAGCTGCCTGGCCCTGAGGCTGGTGCCCATGTGGAAGTCACAGAAGGATGGTAGCAGAGACAGGAGCACGGGAGGCAGCAGTTAGTTGTGGGCATGCCACGAGCCCCTCCCATCAGGGCAGAGAGCCTCTCACGTCTGGGTGGTGCATCTGACTGGCACCTCCTTGAGGAACTCCTGGGAAGCAGTGGATGAGCCACGTGTAGGCACCCCTCTGCCTGTCCCAATCAGCAGCAGAAAGGAGACTAAGTAAGGCCTCACTGCAGCACGGGACACCTTGGGTCAACCGAGTAGCGGGCCATGCCCAACATGGTGACAGACAGCTCCCAGAATATGTGGGCAGGGCAGGGTGGGGCACACTCTTATTCCCAGGGACAAGCTGACAAGGATACTGCCAAGGTGGCAGCACAATCAGGGGAGGCTGCGAGGTGGATTTTGAGCCCAGGGCCTTGCTAGGGGCCAGCGCGGGGCTTGTGAATTCAGCTTTTTGCCTTAGGCTTTCTCCCCTGCTCTGCTGTTGAGTTGCCACTAGCGGTCAGTGGTCAGTGAGGTCAGCCCACTCCTCCAGGGAGGAGAAAGAGCAGGGGTGGGAATGGGGCCCTAAGGCACTCAAGGGGTTCAATTTGTGTAGTCAGGGGGGCTTTCTGGAGGAAGCAGTATCTGCACTGGCAGAGAATGGAGACCCCTGTGGCAGATTCCTCTGGGTCACAGGAGGTGCGGGAGGCAGGAGGCTGCGGCTGATCAGTGCTGGGGTGGCGAGGCTGGGTCCTCCTTGGCTGGGAGCTTGGCTTGGCTGGGGCCCAGGGCTCAGGCTCTTGGTGCCAGGACCCCGAGCTGGGCCCACTTGACTGCAGCATGGCTCACTCCACTGTGGACTTGCTGTCCCGTCCGTGGGCCCTCAGTCTGCCTCTCGTCCCTCCCTTGAGGACGCCTTGCACATCCACACCAACAGAGTCCATCGGAGGAGAGCTGGGGCCTGGGCTGCACCGAGGGGGCCAAACACCAGGGAGATGCTCATGGGACATCCGGGCGACGGCGCCATCCCCGCCTGGCAGGAAGCCAGAGCACACGGAGCAGAGCCTGGCAGGAGAGGTCTCCAAGGACGCTGGCCACACTACACACAGCCCCACATGTTCAGTGTCCAGCCTGGAGCCCTGAACTTCGAACAGCCCTACAGGTCTGGGGCCTGAGGCGTACCCATCTCCTGGCCATGGTGCCCCCTGGGCAGATGTCCCAGCTCCTATGGACTGTTTTACCGCACATGGTGTGCGTAGCCAGTCAGCTGGACCCACTGCTGCCTGTCTCTCTCTTCCTAGCCTGGCACCTGGCCCAGGGCTGCCCATACTTATCCTGGCCTCCTTGGCTGGGCCGAGCACTGCTGCCCCAAGGGTTTCCCTGTCTGTCACCTCACTGACAGGGTTTGGTGCACCTGTGGTCAGAGGGCCCTCTGGTCCTATACCTTGGCCCCTGGAAATCACTCTGCCTTTCTTTCTCTCTGGGCCTCATCCTCCTGGCCTGCCCCTCAGCCTCCTGTCTTGCCTGCCCGGTCTGGTTGGTTTTTTTCCTCTTAGCTCTGTCCCCACCCCCTCTTCCCTCTGTTCTCTCTCCACAGGCTACAAATGGAAAACATCTGCTCCCTGGAGCTTTGCAAGAGTCCCTTTTATTGCCTTTCTGGAGGAATCCTGGTCTAACCATGCACCCAGAGCTGGTTCCCGTCTTCCTGCCATTCTTGCGGGAGCCCAGGCTCTCTGCCCCCATGGGCCTCAACCAGGCTGAGGGTTCAGGGCCATTCTCATTCTTTGGCGCCCCCTCAGGCGAAGTGAGCTTCCTGCAGGAACTCTGTCCCCGGACCTCGGAAAAGAGAAAGTAAAAAAAGAAGAGAGGGGGCCATGTCAACTCAGTGTTCAAGATGCCCAGGGCAGGAGGGAAACACATTAGGCCCTAAAAGGAATTGACCTTGGCTGAGCTTGTGCTCCAGTGTGGGCAGTTTCAGTGACCCCCAAAGAAAACAGGAAAACAAGCACCACCAGCTTTCACAACTGGAGTAGACCTGAAGGACAAATGGACACCCAGAATGAAGAAACCTGAGGGAGGCAGGAACGGGAGAGACCCCCAGGGAGGTGGTAGGCAGGCAGGAGAAAGACAAGGAGAGTCACAGGAGGTGGAGGAGCTGACATCAGCCCTTCAGCCCAGGGGCTGAGAGCTGGAAGGGCTGCGGGCTGCGCGGCTTCCTTGAGGACAGGAGACTGGGAGGAGGGGAGGAAGTCAGAACAGGCCAAGAGAAGGGTGTGGGAAGGACTGAGGCTGAGAGAGACGAGGGAAGACAGGCAGGAACAGAAAATGAAGGGGAGGGCGGGCCTGGTTCTCCCTTGACTAGGATTTTGTAATCAATACCAGCTCTGCCTCAGCTGCCAGCATGCAAAGCCCACGGCTGGGCAGTTCCCACCTGCAGACCGGGCACCTAGAGAACCATGGTGCCACTGTCAGGACAGCATGAAGCTGGCCCTGGCCTTGCTGCGACCCAGGCCCACTTCCCCCAGGCAGAGTCTCAGCTGCTCCTGCAGTCTGTGCGTCCTGCTGGCACTGCCAGGTCGAGAGCACACAGGAGCCTTCTTACCCTGAGCACTGTGGGCTCCTGCTGCCCCCTTCTCACAGCCCAGAGGTCTGGACAAGCTAGAGCTGGGAAGCAGAGGGGAGAATGGGGGCAACATTTCCCAGCCAGAGAGGCTCAGGGATGGAAGCTTTTGCCAGAACAGACCGGGCTGCAATTTTATCTTGAACCAAACCAGGAGGACTGGCCCATTCCAGGATGATGAAGGGATCTTTCCCTTCCTATAAATTTGTGGCAACTGGTGGAACTGTGAGTGGGGACTCTGAGGACAGTGATTAGCCCAAGATGGGGGCAGCGTAGGGAGCAGCCGTGCCTTGCTCACCTGGCCCTGGCTGCCTGCTCCCAGCAGGTGCTCGGGAGCCCATAGGGGCAGCCCTGCTTGGGCACCCGCAATGCCCAGCCGCCCTGCTGCAGTCCACTGTCTCTTCTTTGGATTTTTTTCCTGGCATGACTATGAAATCCAAGGCTTTGTGCAAGGCTAGGGAAGCACTTTAGCACCGAAGTATGTCCACAGCTCACCGTCAGTTGTGAATGTAGCTCTGCTACGTGGTCCAGGCTTGGAACCCTCCTGCCTCAGCTTCCCAAGTAGTTGGGATTTCAGATGTGTGCCACCACGGTCACGGCCCTTTGATTTTTGAATGCAGCATAATAAACTGGGTGTGGTGGTGCATACCTACGATCCCAGCACTAAGAGGAGGCTGAGGCAAGAGCATCAGCATGAGTTTGAGGCCAGCCTGGGGTACACAAACTTCAAGGGTAACCTGAACTTTACAGTGAGACTCTGTCCAAAAAAAAAAAAGAAGTATACAGATATCCAGAATAATGGCATCTGTCAGAGTCCCTCGCAGCGAGGGGTAATCAATAACAGCCCTAGTCAATCACTCCCCAGGGGAAAGCCCTGACTAAATTCCCAGGTTTGTCCTTATGGGGAGGAGTGCTTCCCTGCTCCCCATTTATCTTACACCCTGGAATGTGAATGCGGCAAGGAGCCATCCTGGATCATGTGGGTAAGAGCGGCACCCTAGGATGTCCAGGCTGTCCTCCCAGTCGAGCCTGTCATGCCCAAATTGTTACATGAGGGAACGAGCATGCGCACCGTGCAGGCCCCTGCACATCTGGGTCACTTACTCGTACCAGACCGCCTCCCACAGGCCCTGCCCGGGCTGCACCCGACATGGCACCCAGGACACTTGTTGGAGTGACAGCCAGGACGATGCCCACAGAAGCGGGCAGTCTAGTAAGGATGGGTGCGGGAAGGCCTTTCCCCTGGCCGCAGCACGGGCCAGCACCCGCTCAAGCAGAGGCAGGCATGGGGCGAGGGCGTGCCCTTGGTAGTAAACACGGCAGTCGATGAAACCAAAGGCTTGGGAGCCACTTCCCGCCCATGCACACAAGGGGCTGGTGCTCCCTTCTGCCCTGGGAGACTCCCTATGGCTCCACATCCGGGGAGATGGCAGGGGGACTCTGGACTAGGAGGAGGCTTGTTCATCATCCTCTGGATTCTCTGCTATTCCTCCTCCTCCTCAGGAGCCACAGCAGAAGAGCCCACCCCCCACCTCCCTGGCATCCTGAGGGACCTGATGCTAAGTGGGGCAATATTTGCATGATGAAAATTCTTCCAGATCTAGCCTTTCTGTGGATCCTGGTCCAAAATGTTTTCCATATTCAGAACCTGCAACGGGGTGCGGGGGTGTGCTGCATACTAATGCAGCCGTATGTGCAGAACACACGAAGGAAGACTCAGAGCTGAGCTTTTCAGCACCTCTACAGCCTGTGCTACCACCTACTTTCTCCGCTAGCTCCCCAGGACTGCAGCCCCACCCCTGTACTGGGGAGGGAGCCAGAGGGAGAGCCAGACAAAGGTGAGGCCAGTTCCCAGGCTGCTAAGCCTCCATGCATCCCTTCAGCTTCCACTCCATCACTAAACAGCTCTGGCCCCGACTTCCTCCCATTTTACTTTAGTCTACCTCCTGTACCATTGTCTGGCTATCAAATAGTGCAGTCAGCCCCTTCTAAGCGGAGCACAGGATGCTCTACCTGCACTGCCATGTGGCCTCCACCACCGATGCACCCCCTGCAAGCCAAGCAGCCCCCAGGAAGCACCTGCCACACTGGCAGCTCTTCATGGCAGTGCACTCTGGGTCAGGGCCAGCCAATCTGCATGATGCCAAAGTGGGGGTTTCCTGACATGGGCCTCTAGAGACCAGGGTGCCCCTGGGTATTGCCACCTGGATGCCAGTCTCTGTGCACTGTCCCGACCACAACCTTCAGTAGCCTTTGCTGCCAGGAACCTCTGCTTGGCAGGGAGGCTGGCATTTTGCACTGGGCCGAGAAGGACACCCAGGGCCAGATGCCCTAGGCGATTGCTTGAGGCAAGCACGGAAGAAGAGCTGGAACTGGAACCCGTGCCAGATGCCTGGCCTTACCAGCGCCCTGTACCCCTCCATACCCCATCCCAGGGCAGCTGGTGGGTGTGGGTGGGCACTCACCGGCCTGGAGCCAGATCTGTTCCAGTGTGGTCCATAGCTGCATGGGGCCCTGCTTCAGGACTGATGTGGGCATGGTCAGTTCTGACATGGCCTCCTCCAGCCGAGAGGCCGCAATGGACGATGCCCGATGAGAGCCTGCAGAGTAAGAGTTGGGGTTGAGCAGCGGGGTCATGATGCCAGCTCCGCAAGCACAGGCAGGGCGGCAGGGGCTGGCAGCTGGCCAACACCACCACAGCTCACCCTCCCCACAGTGGCAGAGGAAGGTTCCTGGGGCAAGCAGGCAAAAATCCCATGGGAACATATCCGAGGGAAATAGCCATGCTCAACTCCTCCCTAGAATCCTAAAAACAGAAATTACCTGAGCGTTAATGATAGTGGTAATTAAAAATAAGCACAGGCATAACTGTCAACCATCAGTACCATTTTGGTAATGCTGTATACGGGCAGTGCACCCGTGCCACGGAGGGGTGCTCACGCACACGGGTGGGTGCAAAGCAGCAAGTTACAAAGGAAGTGATTGTATTTTCGCCAAAGATGAGCGTGGGCACATGGAGAAAAGTCCGAGGTGCCCCCTGTTAAGGGCTTGGGGCGTGAAATCAGTTTCTCCATTTGTTGCTCTTTGTCTGTTTTGTTTTCACACGAGCGCTCATTAGCCTGTGCGTGCAAGGTCCCTCATGAGGCATGGAGAGCACTTGGGCAGGGGCCCCAAGTGGGGGCTTTCCGACACTTTGGGAGGGTGGCATGGGCCCTCGCTCAGGATACACAAGCCGCCCACATCTGTGATTCCTATAGAGGTGAACTGTGAGCACCTTCCCTCCTGCTCTCAGAAGCAGGAAAGAGTCTAATAAACTCAGGCGACCTCAGGACTAACCACAGATGACCTCAGTCTATGAGACACGTGCATGCGGAGTCCTCGTAACCACGCACGCAACCCTCCTCTCCAATGGCATGGGGGCTGTGCTTGCCTGACCATTCCCCACTTGGAGACAGCAGCTTCCACATGCAGCCCTGACCCCAGGGACGGGACCTGAGGGTCAGGGGCCAGGACGGCTGCTGAAGGCAGCTCCATCGCTTGCAGCCTGGCTCAGGCCCACAGAAGCATGAAGTGAGCAGCTCCACCAAGCCAGCTCCGTCACGCTTCCGCTCCCATAACTGACTCTCCTGTGTCTTCGAGGAAGGTGTTTTGCTTTAATCAGGTCCTCGGCTTATATGTGTAAGTTTGCAGTTCCTGAACTCTCACAAGCCTTGGGCTTCAGGATAGGATTTCCAGAAGAGTCTGCCTTGTGCTCAGCAATGCAGAGGGCTTGGCCCCTGGCCTCCTGTCTCACTTATCCACGTGGCATCAGGGCGGCACTTCTGCTGCAGCGCGTCTGCCACCTTGTCTCCTCTCTCCCTTGCTCTCCAGCTTCCCACAATCTACCTCAGGGCCACCTGCTAGGTGTCCCAGGGCAGCACCAAGGCCCTTGGCAATGGTGGTGGGGAGGAGGAAGGGGTTTGACCAGGCTGGGCCGATGCCACCCTCTATGTGTGTGCATCTAGTTATGGACAGTGCACCATGGGCCCATGGGAGCAGTGGTCTGCAGGGCACACCCTCACCTGAGTCGGCGTCGTGGGCATCGGGCAGGGTCAGGTGCACGCCACTCTGTTTCTTGATGGTGAGCCCCTCACCCAAGCTGCTATCTTTCTCCAGGCCTCTGGAAGGCAAGGGAGGGCAGGGCTGGTAAGATAGCCGGCTGGCAGAAGAATGAGGGAGCCTCACTCCAGAAGGTCCTGGGGCTGAGAGTCCACTCTGAGTCAGGACGACTGGGAGAGAAAGACCACCAGAGAAGCAGGGCAGGACGGCACAGCCTCACACCACTCTAGGTCTGGAGCAGAGACCTGGGCACAATGTCTTCCCTCCCTGGGACCAGGTGGGGGGAAGCTGCCACAGGCCAGGGCAAAGCTTCTGTGCTCTCTCAGAGTCTAGCACAGTGCAGAACAGCGTGGGGACTGAGCTAACTTCCAGGGAAAGCCTGGTATTTGCAGGGCACCAGAAGAGCCCCAGTCCACCCAGGGAAGGCATGCCCTTCCCTCCCACAGGGCCCACCATCTCCAGCTGCCCTGGAGAGGTCCTAGGTGGCGGATTAACAAGCACAGGGATGCCCCCTTGCCGCCCACCTATTCCTGCAGGTCCCTGCAGCTCCGCACTCTATTCCCAGAGTGGAGGAGGGATGGGGGCAGGAAGGCACCACAGGCTCTGGATGGCAAACATTGTCACTCTTTCCAGGGACGCAGAGCCCCAGCCACCCTGTCCCCCTGCCAAGGATGCCTGCTGCTCCGGACCCACACGTCGCTCAGAGAAGCGCCCAGCATGACCGAAAAACCCAGATAGTGAGAGAATACACTCAAAGCTGAGCAAGTAGCGAAGAGCCATATGGTGAGGCTAGCCCAAAGCAGTGCAGGCTGGGTGGTGGGTGGGTCCATGAGGAAGGGGTCTGGGAAGTGATAGACGTCAGGCCAGCTCTGTGGCCTTTGCAGAGGAGAGGTACCAGGGACTCTGGCAAGAGGGTGGCTGGCTGGTTGGGTAGGGTGGGGGTAGGCCAGACCCTGGGGCTGCGGGTTATGTTCCTGATTTCAGGTTGTGCTCAATTAGGTTATAACCCCTGCTTCTGATCTGCAGACCCAGGGACAGGGCAGAATCTTCCTTGTCTCCTGGAAAGGCCAGGAGGGTGTGACATCCAGCTCTTGCTGCAGGCTCCTGGCTTGGCTGAGCCCTGCCCTGGAGTTCCTGGGACACCAGGTGGCAGCTTGCAGGGGCTTCTGGGTGGGATGTGCTCCATCAGGCTCTCAGGTTAGAATCAGTGTGTGTGAGGGTGAAGCAAAACCTCCATTGGCCACAGTCCGAGAGGACCCAGCAGCCTTTGGTCAGGAGGGAGGCAGAGGTCGGACATAATGGAGCTCAGGCTTTGGGTCCAAGTTGCCCCAGCAAGCCTGGCCACCAGTATGGCAGCCAAGCAGCCGTCCTGCAGAGGACGCAGACAGGCAGCAGCCAGCCCTGGGCAGGTTCTCTGCCACAGCTGGAGGCCAGGTGAACCCCGCTCTTGCATCTGCTCCCTCCCCTCACTTTTCTGAAAACCCCCCACAGCCTCCTCTTGGCATCTCCCATTGCTGGTCCTGCTCTGCTCTGGACTCTCCTGGCCCCAAGGCCATGAAAGGAGGCTGACCGCATCCTTGATTTCTCTGGGACACAAGCCTCTGCAGTTCCAGCAGGACAAATGCCCTTGGGGAGTCTGGAGGCCTTCTGCTCCCCGCCCCTGCCCCATGTAGATATGCATGGGAGGGAACTTTTAAAGCAGGGGGGGTGGGGGGTGGGGAGGGGTGGGAGGGTGGGGGAATGCCACAGCCAGCAGTCCTGGAGACAGGGAGAGTGGGCCCAGAGGTTCAGGAAGAGACGGTTGGGATGACCTGTCCCTGTCCCTTTGGGTTGCAGAGGCTGAGGCCTAGCGCTGCATGGGCTTGACCAGTCTTTCTGCAGATTCAGCCAGAACACATGTACCCCGCTCATCGGGACCCTGCCTTTACTTCCTCCTCAGCCTCCAGACAGATTCAGGAACCAACAGGCTCCACAGGGGAAACCAGGAAGGTCAGGTTCCGGACCCGGCACTACTATGCCACTTACCAGGTAAGCCTGAGTCAGTTTCATTTCTGGGCTGATAATAAAATTGAGTAACACATAGGATCTAAGTGGCTGATTCATCAGTGACAAGCCCAGATGCTCGTGATGAAACACCCTGAGCTTCAGCTTGCTACATGTAGTCCTCACATGTGTTCTGGAGGGTGTGCAAGAAGCTGACCCTGGCATACATGAACGCTAAGTCCCATCCTCTCCTCCAAATGTCCTCTCTTGCCAGGTGCTGTGGTCAGTCAGCCAAGGACTGCTACTCTGGCAACCACAGCCCGCAGAACTTGTCCCCACCCTTGGCAAACCCTGGGACAATGCCAGCCACTCACCCGAGCTGGGAGAAGGTGTACAGAGTCTGCCACAGCCGGAGCATTTGTCTGCAGGTCACGAGGGCTTCCTCCGGGCCTTTCAGCACCTGCTCCAGCTTCACCTTGGTGAACATGAGGCTGCAGAGAGACAGCAGCCATCAGCAGCCCAGCAAGGCTCCCCTGGGGTGACTCTGCAGGGATTCTGTCCAGCCCAGCATGCACAGGGGGCAGAGGGCTGTGAGCAGCTCTCCGGCAGCCTCGGTCAGATTCTCTTCCTCTGCTCAGTTTCTCCTGCCTCCACACTCCTCTCTCTGCATGGGTCAGTGCCTGTCCCTGTCCCGTGCATACCACTGTCCCCGATTGTGTACCACCCTGTTTGCCCAAACAGGCACTCAGGTGTGATTCCCAGTTGGCGCTGCCTGCCCATTCTGGCTAAGCAGGCCCTGGCAGAACACACCCAGAACATAGTCTTTCAATGAAGGAGGCTATGCAGAACTGTGGCATGAAGGCCATTGCAGGGGCAGAACTCTGCTTCTTGCCTTGCCAGCACCCCACTGGCACTGACCAGCACTACATGGAGCTGCTGATGTTGCTGGCTGACCCCAAATCACTCAGCTAGTCCTGTTACACTTTACTGAAGCTCTCCTTGAGTTTCCAGAGATAGTAGTCAGCGCCCTTGCATAAGAGGGTTAAAGTGACATGAAACCCTATTTAGCTCCCACACAGGTATAGTGCTGTACCACAAGAGTAGCTTCAGACCTTCAACTTGAAATGTCAGGATGGGTATAGGATGTGGGTGGCAGGTGGCACCATGGTCGGGGAGCCAGGGATCCAGGAAGGACAGCCAGCACCACATGAGAACACCTGCTCAGAGGACTGGGTGGGGAGGGGGCTGGAGCCCCTGCCAGGGCCGACACTAGCCTTCTAGGCCTTGGGCGGGCCCGGGAGTGCTTCGGGGGCGCCTGGCTCCTGTTGCATCCCTCCCACTCTGCCTACCGTGCTGTTCCCACCATCAGCACTGACACAGTGGCTGCCTGCACACCGGGGGTGGGGGGGGGGAACGTGGCCTGCGCCGGCCACAGCTGCCTCCTGCCGGCAGCAAGGCTCTTCTGCATGTGTGCAGCGCTACCGCTGGACGTGAGAACTTGGTGGTGAGGTCCTGAGCGGAAGTGCAGACCTACATGCGGGCCTTGGGCATAGAGGCCCCGCCCCAAATCTCCCGCCAGCTGGGCAGGCGGGCTGGGCCTCCAGGTTTTATTCTGCACCTCTCCTTTTACTCCTGCTCCCAGGCTGTGATTTGCTGGCAGAGAACAACACATGGCTTCTGCCCTCTATTTCCTCCTCCCCAAGCCTGACTTTCTTTCTTTCTTTTTTTTTTTTTTCTTGTTTCAGAACCTTTGTTTGTTCATTCACTCATTTCTATGGCCGGCTCAACCCACCCCGAGGGCAGGGCTGGCGCAACTTGTGGTGCCAGGGATCGAACCGAGGTCCCTGAAGCCGCCCAAGCTTCCCCAAGCAGGCGCTTTTAGACCACTGAGCCATCCCGCCGGGCCCCTGACTTTCTTACGTACATATGTACTGGGAATTGAACTCAGGACCTTGTACTTGTCAGGCAGGAAACAGCTGAGCTATATCCCGGTCTCCTGAACCAGACTTTAAACCCACCCTCCCCTACTCTTCTGCACCCTTCATGAACACTGACCCATGACCAACAGCTGGCCTCTGAGGCCCTGGGAGCAGAAAGCGGGACCCCCAGCAGCTGTGCAGGTGCAGGCCACAGCAGGAGCTGCTGGGGGTTCTGGCTCTCAGCCCCAGTGGCTCTGTCCGAATTCCTGAAGGGTCCAGTGCTCCACCCACGCCAGGCTTTTCTGCTTTCAGGAATATGAAGGTGAAGAGACAATTGCTGTCTTCAATTAGAGTGCTGTTAGTGTCAAGCCGCCCAGAGAATCAAGTGCTGTATTTTCACATCAGGTGCAGTACTAGGAAAGAAGAGACGGGGTCTCACTACAGCTGGCCTGTGGTGAGAAGGGTGGGTGGGCTGTGGGGGATGCCGTGGGTGAAGTCAGAATAGAGGGCACTGGTGAGGCCAGGAAGTCCAGGGCAGCACAGCCCCTAGGCTGCTGACACTGACCCGGTCACGGTGATGGGCACAGGGCACTGGGCAGAGCAGCCCCTTCCCACTGCTGTCCTGGTGTCCCTGCATGCCAGGATGGCCCTTGGCAGACCTGATGGTACTGTGCGCCTGGAGCAGAGAGCCGAGCTGGCATCGCAGGAGCTTATATCAGTGCGAGCTGCATCGCGGCTGCTGACATTCCACTGGCGTGAGTGGCCCCGGGTGGAATTTCTGAGCCCAACCACATCCTCTCTGGGCCAGCACATCAGCAGTCACTCCGGTCTGATCCCTACGCCCAGATCCTGGGCTCCAGCTGAGGTGCTCTCTTGGGTGTGGGGCCGGGCACTGCCAGGGGGCTTGTCTCCCAGGGCCCTTGGCTGCTGTCCATGCAGCAGGCCCAGTCCCAGGTGACCTTCAGGCCTCCCGGGTCACTCTACCTTCTACCCCGGCCCCCGGCCACGACCTTGGGCTGGCCACGTGGGACTCCATACCTCTTTGAGCCCAGGATCTAGGACTTGGCCCTGCTGTGGCTTCTGCTGGGACTCCCCTTTCCCCCTCGGGCATCTGGTCAACTCCTAACCAGATGTCACCCTCTGACTTTCTCGGTGTGTCCCCTCGAGGCCTGGGCATGCTGCTTCAGGGGAGTGGCTAGTTTATCTGGATGTGGCCACTGCACCTCTGCTGGCTTACCGCACAGGGACAAAAGCTTCTGGGATGCCAGCTCAGTGGTTGCATTTATCCCCACACTTTCCTGCTCACAGAGGCCAACAAATGCTCCTGGCCCTTCTGGAAAAAGCCAGCATTGCGGGGGCACAGGTTCCCTCCCTCCTGACCACCGCCATGGGGGCTACTGCCCGCCGCATGCCTGGGGTTTATGCTGAGCTGCACAGCCAGCACTCTGGCTGCAGAACTCTGCTTCCCAGCAGGACAGCATGGCCACACCTAGCTTCTCACCCCTGCTACAGGCCCAGCCCTCTTCACCTGTCTTATATGTGGAGCAAGTCTAAAATGCTATTTGAATAAAACATTTTAAGATCTTTTTTAAAAAAAAACTATACCTCTAGGGCTGGCGAGATGGCTCAGTGGCCTAAAGTGCTTGCTTAGGCAAGCTTAGGCAACTGCAGGGAACACGGTTTGATTGCTGACAACACATGCTGTGCCAGACCCACCCCCAGGGCAGGCTGAGCCAGCCAATAAAAAAGAAGAGATATAAAAGTAATAAAACACCAAAAACAAAAACAAAAAAAGCATGTGTGTGAGAGCACATGCCTATCTATAATCCCAGCACTCGGGAGGCTGAGACAAGAGGACCCCAAGTTTCTGAGTCAGCTTGACTATATAGCAAGCCTGTTTCAAAAACAAAACAACAACAAAAAAATCCAGGTGTACTTATGTATGTTTGTCATCCAGGAACTAGGGAGACCAAGGCAAGAAGAGGACTCTTGTGAGTTCAAGGCTAGCCTGGGGTACACAGTGAGTCCAAGGCCAACCAGAACAACAAAGTAAAAGCATCTCAAACCAAACCAAATCAAACCAAGCCAAAGATTGGGTATGGCGATGCTGTCTGTAATCCCAGCACTTAGGAGGCTGAGGTAGAAGGATTGCTATTGAGTTTGAGGATAGTCTAGGCTGCTTAGTGAGTTTGAGGTTGGTTTGAACCACATAATGAGGCCCGGTCTCAAAAAATCAAAATAAACAAACACGGACACAATCACCCTTTCCCTGCTGAGGCCAGAGCTCCCCTCAGGAAGCCCCCAGGTGGAGCCCATCTTAGCTTTCCTTCAATCCAGGACCACATTTGCTTTGCGGTTCATCCCATTCTTTCAACATACAGACTCAACATACTCAGCATTGAGTAGTGAGCGTCACCTCCTGTCTAGCACTTGTACAATGGCACTCTGGAAATGGTCTGGTGCTGGCCCTGGCTCAGGTGGTTGCCCTGTCATTCAGCCTGCCCTGTGGCCCTCCTAGAAGGGGCACACCTTCAGCACAGAGCCTGGGCATGCCTGGAAGCTGCCCATGTGGGTCCTCACAGCTATGGAGGAGCCAGTGCCAAGCACCGCCCCTCTCCCCAAAAAACATGTACGGCAAAGCTGTCCCCTGTGTGAGACCAGTCTGGAGAGGGAAGGGGCACAGTGCTACAGCTGGGGGACACAGGCATCTGGCTCCTCCCAGCAGGGGTGTGCGTTTGTGCGTGTGTGCGCGCATGCCTGGGTGTATCTCCCTCCCAGGGGATAGTCATGGGGCAAAGTGTAACTGAGGACAGTGTGTGACTGGGACACTTCTATCCAGCAGCCCTCTAGTACTCTGGCACTCTGACAAGAGCTATTCCAGGACAAGGATGTTGTCCTCGACGTTACCACGGACAGACACTGGCTGATGAGCTGAAGGCCCCAGACCAAGTCCCAGATATGCTGCCACCTGCCTGGGCACAACACCAGCTCCACGCCTGAGGCTGGGCCCTGAAGACTCAAGCTGCCGCAGGACAGTCACTGCTGCTCTGGGTGGGGCCTCCTGAGCCACAGCCTGCCAACTCAGTGGAGGAGCGTGTGGGCTGGTGCCTCAGGCTGCCAGAAGCCCCTCTGGCTCCACAACTGTCCCCAGCTGTGGCCCCTCCCGCAAGCCTTATCCTGCTCTCTGAGCCCCAGGGTGCCTTCACAGAGCAGAGACTGAGGTCTCTCAAGGCCAGAGCCTAGCCATGCCCTGACTTCTGAGGCAGGTGTGTAGGTGGGTGTCCTTCGGGGAGGGCAGGGGTGAGGTCTGCACAACTCACAGTGCCTGTCCCACTGCTGGGGCCACAGGAGACACCGGGTCTGGAGATGTGCCTCATTCCTGCCACTCCCCCAGGCTCAGTTCAAACTTCTAGATGTACAAGCCCTGGTGCCAGGGAGCCACAGCACGCTTCCAAGACAGAGCTTCGCCCTTGGGAGACCAGTGTCAGGCCTGTGGCTGCACGTCCTAACTGTTCACCTTGTCTGCCCCTGCGCTCTGGCCAGGGGCAGGAACCTGCACCACACACGGGCCTTGGGCCACGGACAGACGCTCAGCTGCCCTTCCTACTCACTCTGGCTGATGTGGAAGATCCCAGAGAGAACAAGAGAACACTGGCATCTGCAGCTCTTCCCCCTCTCCAGGCATGATGAGAGGATGAGGCTGCTAATTATTTGTCAAAAGGATTAAGACTTGGCCCTCTCCTGTCCTCAAACAGTTTCCTCTCACTGCTTTGAAGAGGAAAGACTAGAGTGAGGTCTTCAGAACTGGTGAGCAGTTCTGGAAAGCTCTCTTTTTTTTTTAAATAAGCAGAACAGGGCCCGGTGGGATGGCTCAGTGGCCTAAAGCACCTGCTTGGGAAAGCTTGGGTGGCTTCAGGGACTGTGATTTGATCCCTGGCACCACATGCTGCGCCAGCCCTGCCCTCGGGGTGGGCTGAGCCGGCCATAAAAAAATGAGTGAATAAACAAAGGTTCTGAAACAAGAAAAAAAAAAAAAATTCTTTAAATAAATAAATAAATAAATAAGCAGAACAGATTTATTGAGGGAAAGAAAGCACCTGTCCAAGACAGGAGACAGGAGGAGGGGGTCCCAAGTGGGTGTCCCCTGGAAAGCTCTTTAAAGCAAGAAGACTTTCTTGATAAATGGGAGTTTTTGAGCTGTCTCTGGTTAAGGGAACACTACTGGGGTCAGAGGTCACCCATCTGTCCCTCCACAGGGGTCCCATCTTCTGTCTGCCCCTCCCCCACAGCTGCACAGCAGGTTCAGGGCCACATTTTCACTTTTACGTTTTTAAAGTGACTCAGCACCCACTTTAACGAAATGACTGTCAGGGATCTGTGGAAGCCCTGTACCCTGGGCTCACGCCCCAGTCCAGTGGGACATGGCACATTGAACACTTCCAGGCTCTGCCATTTGCTATGAGAGCCTCAGCCTCCCTGGGCGCACTGGCTGGGATGCAAAGCAGGCTGGTGACAGTGTGGTCTGGGAAGCTGCTGGAGGGATGGAGGGAAATGGGAGCCAGTAAGGCCAGAGCTTGCTACGGGTCTGATGGACAGACACCAGTCATCACCTCATGCCAGTCTCCACTAGGTCCTGCCTGTGAAGGCGCGGGGACTGAGTTCTACCTCTGTGCTGGCCATGCCCACCCTACGTCGTTTAACTGAAGCACCTCCAGGATGCTGAGGCATGGGACTCCCCAGCCAGAAAGCTCCGCACGTCCCTGGTACTAGAGCAGCCTGCAGGAAGCTCAGCTGCGGCTACAGAGTGATCTGCCTCCCCCACTCCCCCGGGCTCTTCCTGCCTCCCTGGCTCCTGGCCCTGTATGTGGGGTGAAGGGTGGCAGCAGGTGTGGCCAGTGGACAGAGGGGCCATCACCTCCTTAAAGGACAGCAATTACTAATTCCAGCTGATGGTCATGCCTCACTGCTTTAATGAAGAGTTCTATTTTTATAGAAAGCACATTAACTGAGTGAAAAAGGCTATTCTCTGAGTCAGGTGGCCACACCCCTGGAAAGTCTCCTGCGGGCCGGGCCAGAGCCTGCACACAGCAGATGGTGTGTGTGTGTGTGTGTGTGTGTGTGTGTGTGTGTGTGTGTGTGTGTGCATGGGTGGGTAGGCACCCTAGGGCACAGTGAGATGCACCCAGAGATGAAAAGCAGGGCTTAACGCTTGGTGGGCCCTATGCCCCTTCTTCTAGCCACTGGCCTTGAACTTCTCACTGTTTCCTGCTTGTAAAATGTGAAGAAAAACAGCTCTTGGCCCTGAGGCTACTGTGCAGAAATAAATGCACATGCCTGTGATCCTAGCCACTTGGGAGGCAGAGGCAGGAAGATCTAAAGTCCAGGCCAGTCTGGGAAGTATAGCAAGATCTTGCCTCAAAGTGTTTACAAAAGGGCTGGTGAGACAAGCCAGTAAAGGGCTTGCCTAGCGTGGGTTCTGTTCCCTGGGGTGGGGGTGGGGGACCCCGTGGAGGCTGGCTCTTCACCCAGGGGTCTGCCGTTATTGCCCCTGCAGCTCTTATTTACCCAGCTCCTACTCTGTGCAGCTGTTCACCTTGCTCCACTGCCTCATGCCTAACATGGGGAGAAGAGCAACAGGAGGCTGAGGGCACTGGGGCTCACTGCTCACAGCAGCACCCACGCAGGCCAAGTGCCGGCGTGCTCCTGAGCTCAGCCAGGCTCCAGGCTTGCAGCCTGCCAGGTGGTCCAGCTGCCTGTTGGCTTGGGTTCTAGTCCCAGCCTGGCCACCTGTCAGCCCGACTTCCTTATCATTCTAATAGCATTGTTGTAAAGACCAACAAGCACAGACTGGGGGTGGTGGCACACATCTATGATTTCAGCACTGTAGGGGCTGATGATGTCTGAGCCCAGACTTAAAAGACTTGTCAAGACCCTGCCTCATCAAAATAAAAGGACAGCTCAGTGTGAAGGCCCTGGTTCAATCCTTAGTGACGCATATGTGCACACACAAAAGACCAACTGGCATGGCACATGGTAACAGTGAATCAGCATGAGGGTTGCAAGCTGACCAGATCTGTTGTGTTCCTTTTTTAAAAAGACAGGGTCTCATTATGCAGTGCAGGCTGGCCTTGAGCTCATTTTGTAGCCTAGGCTGGCCTCAAACTCACAGCGCTCCTCCTGTCTCAGCCTCCTGAGTAATAGGATTACAGGTGTGCACCACACACCTGGCTCCTTTCTTCTTAAAATATCCAGCAAGCTCCCTGGCCTTCAGGCTGAGCATCTCCCCAGTGTGCTGGACCTCCTCCCCTGTGGGGGCTGGGGCAGCAGACAGAGGACAGTGAGGGGGAGGGGCCCTGGCCAGGGACAGGGGTCCCACTCACAGGACAGCAGAGCAGTGGGCAGCGGGGCTCTACTGGGTCTCTGGTTGCCTGGCTCCCGTGGCAGACACCCAGGCCCTGGCTGGGATGCAGGGACACATGGAGCCCAGACTCCTTCAATTTTCACAGCTCAGGGAAAGGCCCCACCAGGGAAGATGACTCACTGGCTCTCACACACAGACTCCTGAGGGCAGGGCGTCTACAGGGATGCTGCCTGAGGGTGGGCCATCCTTAGTGCAAGCCCCCTGGCCTCCTCGGAGACCAATGCCTGGTTAGAAGGGACCCCTTCCAGCAGCTCTTCTCACTCTAACTCCAGGGGTTTTCCCAGGCCTGGAAGATTGCACTTGGCCCATATCCCTCAGCACTAATTTTTGATGATCCTCTATTTCCCAATAAGGAAACAGGAAACTGAACCCTTCCTGGTTAGGCCTCCCTGCTGGCCACCTCAGTGAACTCCAGACACTGATTCCTGACCTGGCCTGACCTGAACACAGACCACACAGAACCCCTGTGGAGCCATTCAGCGGAGAAGACCTTCCAGAAAGGCATTTAGGCAGAACACACAGGGTCCCGCCCTGCACAGGCAGCCACTGGTCATCATCTCTACCAGAGGACAGGGTCTTTCCGGTTAGCTCAGTGGTTTAAGCACCTGCGCAAGTAATCCCAGTCAGGCACAGGGGACAGTGGTTCAATCTCCACACCCACCCTTAAGGCAGCCTGAGCCAGCCAAAAAAACCCAAAACCTTCTATCAGAGGACAGGTTGCCGGGCCCAGTCCCTTGTGCAGAGGGAGGTTAGCCCTGGCGCATCAAGATTTTGTTGGGGACTAGGCCCCTCCACTATAGAGAAATATTATCCTGCCTGAGTGTGTCACCTCCAGCCCAGGCTTAAGTGGGGGAGCCAAGAGCTAAAATCAGCTTTGCAGACAGAGGAAGAACTCCTTTTGGAAGGCCTGCAAATACCAGAGCTCCTGCCTCTCTCTCCCAACCAAACAACCCATGGCATCTGCTCTTGTGAGTCAAGTGTGGAGGTTCAGGCTGCACCCTCCTGTCCACACTATGGCACCCAGCAAGACCATGGGGTGCTGGTGGGATAATGGGAAGTGCGGAACAGCCACTTTGCTCGCCGAGGGGGTAGCGACCTGTGGGATGGTCTGGGGCCGTTGGTGACTGTGACTGCCTTAACACATCCCTCGGCTCCAGGCCCACCACGTGGCCCCCTGGCTAGTGTCTGCAGGCCCTGCAGCTGGCAAGCATGAGCACGTGAAAGTGATAAACTATATTTGTGTTAATACATTGGCTTCCAACCCCCTAACTGGAGCCCTGGAATTTTAAGCATCTCTTTGATGTGTCACAAGTCCTTAATAAAGAACAATTAAACACCCGGTTCTAGGGTAGCAATGTTAGCACATACCCTAGGACTCTGATCCCAAGTAGGTGAGGCCAGCCAGGTAGATCAGAGGGGTGCCCTAGAGGTTTAACTTTACCAGAACTTTAGCGAAGTCTGGCTCCAACTAGTGCCTAGTTATCAGCTCAAACATTTTCCAAAACAGTCTAGGTTTCCTGGGGCAAAAGGCTGTGCCTGTTCATTTGTTTATGGTTGGCAAGCTCTGGCTCATAGACAGGGCCTATGATTCCCTGCTGGGGTTCCAGAAGACCTTCCTCCAGGGCTTTCAAGTCCCCTAGGATCAGGGATGGAGCAGCAGGAGCTCCCAAGAGTCTACTCTGACCCTGAGGGACCAGGCAGCAATGGGAGGAGGTGAACCTGCTCACTGTGGAGCAGGAAGACATCTGCTTCTCCGCAGCCCTAGGTGCGTGGATTGGGCCTTCAAAGCCCCTGGGCAGGCTTCCAGGGCGTGACTGGCAGGCTGGTTATTGGAAAGCTCCCATCATTAGCCCAAGAACTTTGTTTGGTTGCTATGGTGACCTTCCCTACAAGGGCCTGACTAAAGCGTTAGGAATCTGTTACCTAAAACCATCCAGGAGGGCCCAGGGCCTCCTCTGACGGCCACTTATCAGTTGCACATTCCCCTTCACCAGATTCCTGCCCTTCCCTGCTCAGCCTCTCCCCCTGCCTCCCCGACTCCAAATGAAAAGAAGTGGCCAGCACAGACATCTCGCAGCCGCTTGCTTGCAGCCTCTCACATTCCAAACAGGGAGGCTGTGGCCAGAGGCCCCCTGCAGGTCTCGGTAGCCCCTGCCAGCTGGCGGCCCTGCCTGGCCAGCACATGTGTCCAGGGCTTAGCAGGAAGCCCACAGGATTGCAGAAAGCTGCCCAGGGTGTCTGGTTCCCACCGCACCAGCTCATGCTGTCCCTGAGGGGCAATCAGTCTCTGCCGCATCACGTTCCTGGTTTTAAAACCTGAGCTCCACTAACTGAAGGTCGTGCCCCAGCACAGACATCTAGAGCCCCCTTGCTTTGCTTTCTAATCCCTGAGTTCAGAGGATTTTCAAAAGTCATACTCAGGGAAAGCTGGGTTTTGCTCTGGGAGTCTAGAAACTGCCTGTGTGGCACAGTGACCTTACAGAGCTCTTCCCAGAGGTCATATCTCCTCCCCTGCTCAGGGCCCATCCTTGCAGAGAGGTCTCTCTCTCTGCCACCTCTGGGGTCCCGGGTGTCAGTGTGACACTGTTTGTGGCCACTCCACCCCCACCGCCACTGTGGACCTCAGGAGCAGGAGGCACCAGGACAGATGCTGTCTTGTCATTCCAAGGAGGAGCAGGTTGCTGCAGGCAGCACGGGTGACAGACCCAAGGGAAGGACTTCGCCACAGCTCACAGGGTTCCGTTCACAGGGATAAGGGTTCGCCCTGCATAGTACCAGCCAAGGCAAAGTATGAACCCTCAACGCCAGCCTGCCAGGGACTTCCCTCCCTGGCAGCCAGGGGTGTGCTGCAGGGTTGGCTTTCACAGGAGTAGAAGCCTCGAGGTTTCTGTCACCAGACAGCTGTCCGTGAGGTGCATAGTGAACAGACTTGTTCTGCAGGCCTCTAGGTGTCCCCCAAAACCAGACTGTCCTGGGGAAGGTGAGGTCAGGACCCAGGGGAGTTGGTCCATGCTGTTTTGCTGAGCAGTATTTACTGGACCAGTTGTTTAGTTAATCGCCTTGGCAACAGCTGGCACCACACATAGCTCATTCCCAGGGCAAGGAGCAGCTGGAGAGGCAGGACGTAGTGTCAATTGGACAGCAATGACATTTTTCAGCAATCCTGACTTGCAGTGGACCCAGTGACATTTCCTGTTAATCCGTGGGTTTCCACACTCCAGGGTTTCATGTCTGAGGACCAGTTTTGACTTGTTTTGCAAATGATATGGCCATGCAGCAGGGCTGGAGGCAGATGGATCCCCCACCCTCATAGCCAAAAAACATGTATGTAGACACTAGGTATTTGTTTCTTCTCCTTGTTTTCCTTAAAATAAGGGGGTGATTTTTTCCACAGTCTTGGGGCCTGAAGGCCCCACCTTTCCCGGTTCCTGAACCAGGAGGTCAGGGGTCTATGGTGACTCAAGATAAAGAACTATTACTTCTCTACTGGTCCTGGGATGGACAGGGAAAAGTGAGATGCTACTAAGGTGGGACACCCTTGTCCCCAGACGCTTTGTAGGACATCGCTACAGGGGCAGGACAAGGAACATGCAGAGTCTCAGGCTGCAGAGCCCCTTACACCCCACGATGCCCTGGATTGAGATATTTGTAAGGGTGAGTTGTTCCCCTGGCTGAGGCTGCCCCCGTAGGGTTCAAGCCAGCAGAAGGGAGGGGACCCTTCCTTGCAAGCAGCTCCCTGTAGCCTGGAGGAGTAGGTGCAGCTCGGCTGCTCGCCCCATCTGCACCTTTCTGGAGTCCAAAGTCGTCCTGCCAGATGCATGCATGTGTGTACCCACAACATGGGTACATGGGTACATGGGTGCATGGGCCAGGACCCTCTGCCTTTCAGATTCCACAGTGAGCGGGGAGCATCCTGGTGAGGTGGGTGGAAGGGAAGTGAAGAGGAACCCAGGAGGCAGTGGTGAGTCCACACACTGCGGCGCTGCATCGGGGCCTCCAAGTCCAGCCCCGGGCTCTGGAGAGCGGAGGATACCTCCCTTAAGAGGGCCAGTAATGCTAGAGCGAAGCTGGCAGGCTGGGCAGACCCTATTTCCAGCATACCTCGCATGGCCTTTCAACAATGAATCACCTTGGGTCCCTACTTCTGGCCTGTGCAGGAACTTGACAGACAGCTCAGAGGTTAGATAGTGACAAGACCTAGCTGCAAGTGGCCCATGCAGGTGTAGAAGAGACCCTTGGGAGGAACCAGGGGTACGATGAGGGGGCAGCTGTGTAGAGCCAAATCTCCCTTTGTTGCTACTTGCTTTCAGTTCCATGCAGGACCTAGCTTGAAATGCACCTCTGATACAGTACTGCCCCAGAGCTTCAGCTCAGTCCTCATGCCCTTAGTAACAGTCCCATGCTCTGGGGCAGCTTCACCTCTTAGAGTGACCATGATCCCAGCATCTTTCCTCTTTGCTGTGGGACAGCCCTGGGCTGGTTGAGACCCCCAGGTGGAACACAATGGAGGTGAGGGTGTGCAGGGTCTCCTTATTCTGGGTTCAGGGACACTAGTGTATGAGAGGAGGGAGGCAGAACCCTGCATAGCTCTTGTTGCCAGGGTCCTGGCTGGTGGCAGCAGGTCCTCTATGCATGGGTGGGGGCAGGAGGATCTAGTTCTACCCCACCCATTGCAGCCTGTGCAAACTGTACCAAGTACAACCCGAGCTCTGCCGTAAGAAGTGGGGGCAGCTGGTGGCGACAGCAAGGGACAGGAACCGCCTGAGGGAAGATAACCTGCCCCTGACTGCCCAGTTACCCGCAGCGGCTGTGTCATGATGAGCTTGTGTGCTGTGGCAGCCTTGAGTACACGGAGAGCTGGGGTGGGGCCGAGAAGCCCTCACACAGAGCATGCACCCTGCACATTCTCGTGCACAGCTCCACGGTCCCAAGCAGGCCATGGGCTCACGGCTGCCCTACTCCTGCACATAGCCCCTGTGGCCCTCTGTGCTGTGCCACTCCACCCAGAGAGTATATGTGCAGTGGGGGCTGGCACCCAGGCTGAAGGCTGGCCGGCCGCGAACCAGCACTGTCAGCAGGGAACTCACTTGAAGTTCTCGGGGTACTCAGCGATGGCCATGTTGATGACGTCCAGGGCATGCTGATAGTGCTTCTGGGCAGAGAAGAGCAGTGCCAGCAGGTGGAGGGCATGTACGTCGTCCTTGCACACTGTCAGGGACCCCTGTAACTGCTCCATGGCACTGGTGATCTGCCAGAGGAAACCACCAGCTTAGGGAACCTTCCCTGGACTGCAGGGCCAGAAGGCGACAAGGAGAACCCTGGAGATTCACCTCGAGTGGACCCTGGGTGCTGGGACACAGGGGCGGTACTGTGTGCTGACATATCCCCCAGCAGCCTGGCAAGAGGGACCTTCTGTGACCCTGGTGCCAGAGGAAGACACTCGAGGTACAGTGTGGAGAATGTGGACAAAAGCAGCATTTCCTCTAGGGAGGCGGAGTCACACCAGGGAGAGGGGGCCTGGCTGCATGCAGAAGCCCTTCCGGATCAGCGGGGTCCTGCCCAGGGGAGGGGCAAGAGCAGAGTGCGGAGGCAAGGACCCAGGAAAGGGGTGTGGGCACATTCTACTATCTGTCCCCCCACCCCCTTCCAAGCCCTTTTTTTCTCTCTGTAATTACTAGGCCTGGTGTCAAGTCTGAACAGGAAGGGCGAGGCCAGATAAGGTAGGGAGTCTGAGGAACCGCTGGAGCGCCCCCTGGGGGTAGCTGTGGGCAAGTCTTTGCTCTAGGGACGGACAGAGGTCACAGCTGGACCTCAGCCTCCTTCTGCGATGGTTTGCTGCCCTTCCTGGGATCCTTATGAAAGGGTGCAGGCCTGGCTGTTCTAAGGCCACACCCCTGCCTCACTGGGATGGAGCCCTATTCCTAAAAACCCAGAGGGTAGAGGTGGTACAGGGACTCCCCTCCTGAGAAAACTCCTAGTAATACTTCACACAACAGCCAGAGGCTGAGTCTTGTACCTCCCCCAAAGCTGCGCTCCTCAGTACCACACCAACCAGCCAGGCAGCAGGGTGAGGTCTGAGAGAAAGGCTCCCAGTCCCACGTGGCCAGGCCTGCGCACCCTTGGCAGGGTCTGGGGAAAGTTTCCACAAGCACTAAGGAGTAAAAAGGACTCTATTGGTCACCAGTGTAAACACTCTTTCAAAAAAGGCTGAGTACAGAGACTGAGAGCTTCTGAGGCAGCCCCGTGTGACCTGAGAAGCAGCCCTGTGCCTTCTATGCCGGCTCGTCTCCATCCAACATTCACAGGCCTCTCACTCGGAGCTGCCACCTGCTGCCTGCACCCGGTCATGTTGCCTCTAGCCTGGGTGGGGTGCTGCGGAAGCCAGAGTTCTGTAGCCCCTGGACTCGGCGCCCTGCTGAGCTCAGGCCTGACCTTAGCGGGGCGAAGAGCAAATGCAAACACAAACAAAATGCTTGCTTGTTTTCTACTCCAGCCTTTGTCCAAACCTTCCTGAGCAAGCAGAGCTGGCCGGATGGCGCCCCCACCCGGTCAGTGCCCAACCCCGAAGCTCGCACCAGCTGGGCCTCACACTGACTGAGCTGTGGTGCAGAGAAAGGTCTGGACTCCTCTGTCCCAGCCAGGGCCAGCCTGTCCACGTACCATGGTTCAGGGCACTGACCATCACCTGGGCCTCACTGTTAAGATTCTGGACACCTCTAACTCGGCCCAGTTTCCCAAGACCCTCAGGCCTCTCCCATCCCCTGCACAACTAACCCTCAGTCACCCTGCATCTAGCAGGCATGGGGGCCATGACCAGGCAGGGGTGGCGTGAGGGTGGCAGCCAAAGGTAAGACCTCTGTCACTGTCTGCTAGCTGCCTGTGCTGACGGCACTCGGGAAGACAACCAACTGCTGGGTAAGCCTCCTCCCCTCTCATTCAGGTGCCAGTCTAGGACAAGTTGCCCGCTGTGCCTGTTGGCACCTAGGGCAAGGGCATTTGTCTCTCTGAGCTGGGCCTCCTCTGTAGCGAAAGGCGGATGATTCTTCCTCCTGCCCTGCTGAGACACTGAGTGCAAACGTCCTGGGGAGAGCTGGCTCTGGGTGCTCTGGAAAGGGCAGTTTTACTCTGCAAGCCTTCTGAGGTGCTGTCCCTAGGGAGCTGGGATGCGTCCCCCATCTAGTCCTGAGTGCTCCTTTGTGCCCGCGCTCCAACTCTGAGACACACACACTCTCATGTCTACAACTGGGCTGTCTCTGCTGGAAGCTTGAAGGGTGTTCCCTCCCCTCCTTCCTTCTTTCTCTTCCTTCCTTCTCCCTTCTAATCCTCCTCTACCTTCCTCCCCTCCTTTCTTCCTCCCCTTTCTCTCCTTCTCCTCCCTCCTTTCTTCCTTCGTCCTTGCCCTTGCTTTCTCTTTCTGGTGCTGGAGCTCAAGCCCTGGGTCACTCACGCGACAAGCATGCATGTCTCCTATTAAGCTAATATACCCAGCCAATGAATTTGCTTGGAGTTCATTCAGGGCCCTTCAACCCCTGATACTAACAAGACTTGGGGTCCCTGAGGAACCTGGACACCAGGCTCCAGCGGCCTGGCCAACCAGTCATCTCTCTGCGGATAGGCACTATTCATCAGAGATGGGTGAATAATTAAAGAGATTAAAAAATGCATCACCGGAAGGCTTATCATTAACTTGATTGGCAAGGAAAGCTCCCGGTTCTTTTACAGAGCACTAAAAATAAAGCGGTCTTAGGTATCTTTCCCTCTGCTCTGGGGCCAGTGATGCCCAGCAAGAGGCAGAGAGCCCCAGTGCCTGGGCCACGGTGCAGTCAGTAGTGTGTGTGGGGGGGAGGGGGGCCAAGCACAGCCTGCAGAGGGGATATAGGAGGAAAGGGTGGCAGCAGATGACAGCAGAAGGGACAGCATGGCTGTGGGGGAGAGGGCACAGAGGGAGGCAGCACTGAGTCAGGACAGGAGGAGGAGGCTCGGGACAAGGGTCCAGGTGTGGGGCAAATAAGGGAAGGGTTCCAACAGCCAGGAGGAGCCAGGTCAATGACAGGTCCAGGGAGGTGCTGCAGGGCTGGGCGCAGGGTCCCCCTTATCCCAAGCCACAGGAGAAAGCTCTCAGGGGGCTGTGGAGACAGCTCAGTAGAATAAGTGCTTGCCTGGCAAGTGCAGGGTCCTGAGTTCACTTCCAGGTACCACCAAAAAAAACCAAAAAAAAAAAAAAAAAAACCAGCAAGCGAGTGAGTGAGCAAGCAAGCAAACTCCTAGAGCTGGATAAGACCCAGGTGCAACCGCATGCAGGTACCACCTCCAAATGGGACAGAGGCCTGGGTTCAGAGCAGGACTCCAGGAAGTGACAGTTCCCTGAGGTGCTGTGACCCTCACTAGGCAGTGGGGCTTCTGAGCCAGGGTGGGGACGGCAGAGGAGAGTCTGAGGGCTCGGCATGGGGAGGCCTTCAGAGCCCATGTTTCGGGAAGCAGAGGGTCTGGGGGAGAGTCCTGGTGGTAGCCATGATCATAGCAGGGGAGGGGTTGGAGCACAGGAGGTCCCCATCAGTCCCAGACGCAGGCGCCCCAGGGTGGCATCTGTGGGGTCTGAGGTTGTGCCGAGAGCCCCCAGGAGGACCTCCAGGTGCCAGCACTCTGCTTCTCTGGAATATGAGGAAAGGGTCGGGGGCCAGGACTCATGCAGATGGCCATGGTCACTTCTGAGTTTCTGGGGACTTCCCTGTTCCAGAGCAGGCACAGCAGTGTGCGCCCCTTCCCCGGGGTGCCTGCCTCGGGCCACTCGCTGACTGCACCTCCACTGTCCCCCACATACAAACACAGGGCACAGACATGCTCACATGACAGTTAAGAAAGCAGAGACTCAGAGAGGCCAAGTCCCTTGCAGATGGGCACACAGCTACTCAGTGGAGCTGCCAGGAGGTGGGGGCAGCCCAGCACCCTAGGGGTTAGGTGTGCTGACCCACCTGTCGGACGAGAGCCAGCTGCAGGGAGAGGTAGAGAATGATCTGGGGGTCGTCAGGCGCTAGTTTCTGGGCTCTGTAGGGAGAGATAGTGACAATCACATGTGACCCAAGGCTTCCTGCAATGCCATGTCTGTGCTGGGTGCTAAGGGTGCGTTCTGCCAGGGCTAGCTTCGGCAGGTACCCAGCTGGAGACGATGGTGCCGGCAGGGGACCCACAGCCAGCACAGGGCAGGGGCAGCAGCTCTGAGGGCTTTTCCAGGGCCACCCGGGATAGGAGCACCAAGGTGACGACCCAAAGGGAGAACCCCCGAGTTGGGCACAGCCAGCACCCACGTCCTGTCCATACCACACAGGCCCAGCCTGCACTAAAGGAAAGTGGGCAATGCCTCCTGCAGGAGAGCAGACTCCAAAGCCTTGACCACAAAGAGCCCAAGGGAGAGGGCCCCAGGGAAAGCCGCAACAGGAGCTGATGGAAAACTGTCACTAGCATTCCAGCCAAGCCCACACAGCAAAATTGCCAGCTGTGTAACTAGGAGGGAGCAAGTATGCCTGCTCAAGGTAAGGCAGAGGCTGGCCTGGGGTACAGGGAGCAAGGCTGGCCCAGGGTGGGCCCGGGACCCCTGCTGCCAGGGAGTCTCTGCTAGGTCTAACCAGCAGGGGCTGGAAGGAGGTGAACTCTACTTGTGGTTGCTGTGTGCCGGCCTCTGAATGCCCTTTTCCTGTATTAGCTCCTGTATTATCATAGCTTGTGCGGGTTGCTATTCCCATGTAGGACCCTGAGCAAGGCAGCTGGAGCCCCAGCTCCTAGTTACCGCCTGGCTTCACTGGCATCGAAAGCCAGAGGCTGACAGCTGAAGCAGCCTGTCTCTGCTAGAGAACCTCTTGGCTCTTCAGTTTACCAGTCCAAGAAATGGAAATAGAAACCCCGTTGTACAGAGACGAATGCCAGAGTCACGTGGAGCAAGGAGCCATGCATGTGTATGGGGCCTAGCAGTGACCAAGTCTCCTCACCTCTCCAGGGTCTGCAGTGCCTTCCGGTGCAGTTCATCTTGCTTAGACTTCAGGGTGGCTGTAGGAGACAGGATAGATTCCTAGTCCCTGCTCCATGCCCAGGGCACAGGAGCTCTGCAGGGAGGAACCCAAGGGGCCCGGCCTGGAAAACCTCAATGTCTGGGAGGTCCAGCTGCCACCCTCTGCCGCCCTGGGCTTCTGGCATGGCTTTGGCCCACTGGTTCCTTCCATCGTCCCTGCTATTTATACCTACTTGACCCACTGAGAGGCCCAAGTTCACAGGTACTCTGCAACCCAGGTTCCCTACCCAGCCTTGTCAGGTACCTTCCTGGGTGCCATACCCACCCACTACTGCGAACCCTGCCCCACAGACCACAGTGGGGCAGATGCTCTTGGCCTTGGGCATGTGGCCAAGCACCTCTGGCTGCTTTTCCAGGACTACGTCCAGGCTCCAGCCAGCTGGACCTTGTCCTATCAGGAAGGGCCAAGCACTGAGAGCTCAGAGACTCCAGCTGCTGTAAGGAGGGGACTGGTGCCGTCCTCACTAGCTCATGCAGGGATTGTGGGTGTCAGAACTGTGAGTCCTCAACTCCTTGGGAGGGGCCCTGAGGCTGGGCGCAGAGGGACTCCTACGATTGGCACTCTGAGGAGGTGGGCAAGGGTCCATCCCATTCTAGGTTGGACTAGAGTGGGCACCTGTCATTCGCAGCCCTCGGGCTGCAAGGACCCTGCTATGCTTTCTACCTAAATGTCCCCCCAAAGGGCATTCTGGTGGGTGATTTAATCTGGACATGCTATATTAGTTTTCTCTTAAGGAGGTGGGGCCTTCCCGGGGAGGCAGGTCTCTGGGGGTGTGGCCAGAAACCTTGTTCCCTAGCAGCCCCTTCGTGTCTGCCATGCTACGAGCTGCGAGCAGCTTTTCTCCTGGGGACACTGCTACCTCACCTTCCCAGCTTGGAGCCAGCCCACTAAGTACTAGAAATAGTACTAGAGCAAGCCCAATGAAGCTCTTCTGTAAGAGGTGGTGTCCCAGCAATAAAGAATGCAATGAAGGCAAACGCCGAAGTAGGTACCCGCCTGGTAGGCGGGGGAGGTCAGGCCGAGCTGGCAGGGCCTGGGCAAGGAGGGAAGCTGCCAGCCAAACTCAAGCACTTACCAGACACCTGCTGGGTAACTCAGCTCTGCCATCTGGGGAGGGGAATTGAAAGACCCCAGAAGATCCCAGCACTGAGTGAGAACAAAGCCACAGTGGGGTAGAGGGCTTGTGGGCACCTAGAAGACCCCAGGAGGACAGTCACAGTGGCATGAGCCTACAATCCAGCACTTGGGAGGCTGAGGCAGGAGGACTGCCATGAGTTCAAGGCCAGCCTGAACTGCATAGTGAGACTGTCTCAAAAAGTCAAACAAACAAAAAAATTAAAAAACAAAGGCACCAAGAGTGCATAGAACATAGGGGCAGGGGAGATAGCTCAGTGGAATAAGAGCTTGCCTGGCAAGTGCAAGGGCCTGAGTTCAATCCCCAGTCCTGCAAACAAAAAAACAAACAAACAACAACCCAAGAGTGCATAGAACATAGCAGCCTGGCTCAGAGGAAATGTGCACCGGCACATACATGTGTATGTGTGTGTGTGTGTGCACAGATGTGTACACAAGGGCATCTATCTCAGAAGTGGACTGGGAGGGATGGGGCACTAGGGGGACAAGTGCTCTGGAGTCAGGAAGCAAAGTTCTGTCCCCAAGCAGCAGCATCCTGAGGCCTGGCACTCACCGTCAGAGGCCTGCAGGCTGTAGATGAGACCCAGGGCCAGGTAGCCCTTGGGAAGGAACTCCCGGGCCTCCTCACCAAGGTCAATCACCATCATGGCAAAGCGTTCCGCCTCTTCCAGCTGGAAAGAGGAGAGGCAGAAGTCACGGGTGGCTCTGCTGCCCTGGGCATGGCAGGCAACCTAGTTGCCAGCCTGTGGTGCCATCGGGTATGGACAAGGACAGAACTGGCTCACAGAGAGGCAGCGTGGCAGATGCGGGGGCTCTCTGTGCCTCACAGTCCCTGGGCAGAAGAACCAGCTGTTTTCTCCGCCAGGCATCGTCCCTCAAGACCTGACCCCAGGTGTGTGTCTGTGCTCAAGGTCGCAGATGCCACTTTCAGAGCGAGCTTCCTTGCCCCTGAGACCCCATTCTTCCAAGTCTCTCCCTGGGGGTGTGGCCCTCAGCAGGCCATCTACATGGCTACCTTCCTAGAGGGGCTTGGCAGGACCCTGTGTAGGTGCAGGCATGGCTCAGCAGACAGAAGGGCCATAGTGGGGCAGGGGCCTTGCTGCATGCAGCCTGCCCTGTGGAGCATGCAGGCCACTACTGGGCTGCATCTGGAGCTCACTTTGTCACACAGCAGGAGCTCAACTTGCAGGGGAAAAAGGCCCAGGGCTGTTTCTGTCCTAGGAGCAGGGGACTGTTCCACTTGGAAAAGGACCAACTGGTGTGGGTCACGTGTGCACACGTGATCACACACAACACAGGACAGGCTTTGTGGACACCCTGGGACACCAACAGCAAACAGGCTGGCTGGGATGGCAGGGCACACCGCAGCTGGGGGCGGGGGGCTGTGTTCATTCTGACCCCAGAGCCTCCAGGAGGCTCCCGCATCCTCCCACCCAGCTGGCCCGTGCCCAATGTGATAGGGCACCTGCATCCAAATAGTACTGTGCAAACAGCAGCTGCCAGAGGAGTCAGGGTCCCTCCTCAGCCTGGGCAAGAAGTTGGATATATCACACACAGGCCTTCCAGCACCACCAGGCACATGTACCCCACAACCACAGGCACCTCCCCAGCCAAGGGCTTGTGAAGGAAGTCAACTAGGGGCTGGTCCCATGCCCACGAAGGGACAGGCCCAGTCCTAGCAGAGATGGGCAGCTGTGGGCATCCTGGAGCCTGACTGCGACTGCATCAGTGGGAGTGCATGGGTAGGCTCTGTCTGTCCCTGGAGTCTGCACTGCAGTTCCAAGAGAGAAGCCATTTGCTGCAGGGAGTAAGTGGGCAGGGCTCCAGGGAGGGCAGAGCCTTGGCAAGGTGAATGCAGAGAAACAAATAAAAACCTCAAAAGACTAAAGGCACAGAGACTCCACTGTGCAGAGGAGTAGACTCTGAAGTACAAGGTACTATGAGAAGCACCAGCACCACAGCGATTCCCTCCCACTCCCACCCACAGAGCTGGCTGTCTGCCTGGGGAGACACTGGTGACCACAAGAGGAAGCGGTACTGTCACCTTGATGAAGACAGTAGATGGTACGGCAGCAGCCAACACTTGTGGACACGGCACTATGCGGAAGATAGTGCTTTTGCAGCCAAAAACTAAGCCTGGGAAAAAAGAACACTTGAGGTGCACTCTCCCGGGTGTCTCCTGTGTCGTCCCACTCCCACCCCCACCCCTGCAGGCATGGGCACACTGGCGTCTGGGACACCTGACTGCTCCTTTGCTTAGAAGTGCTGGCACCTGGCCCACTCCAGGCCAGGTCTACCCTCAGGAACTGGCTCTCTGCATGGAGGCCAGGCTGCCCGCAAGGAAGGACAAAGTGCTAGGGCCACAGTGCCTGACCTCAGCTCATGGCAGAGCTACTTCCGGCACAGCCTTGAGCAAGTCACCCCTTTCTGCTGTACCTCAATTTCCTCTTCTGTAAAGAGGGTACACTAAAGGTATCCTTGCAGAGTTGCTGAGGATCGACTGACATGACCTGAATGCTTACAGCAGTACCTGACTGTATGTCAAGTCCTACTAGGAGTTACTGCATGTATTACTACTATATATGTAATATAAACATCAAGCTGCTCTGCATTTTACACACACACACACACACACACACACACACATACATACACACACATGTGTGATCTCACTGACAAGTGAGCAGTGCCTCAAAGCCCTCCAGACAGGAGACACAACCACCTGCCTTTTGTCCCTTAGCCCGATCCACAGCCACAGAAAAAGGAGAGGCTCCGAAGGACATGTGGGGACTCTGTAACTCCCTCTGTCCCACTAGGCTGCTCAAGCCCTCTCACTGCATCAGGGTCCAGGACTACTGTGTGTCTGTCCATTGGCCCCATGTAGTCGTGCAAGGCACCCCTTCCACTGGCAATCTTTCCAGTCTGCTCACTGACACCCACTTGTGACTATGGCTCCAGGACCTCATGACACTTCCCTGGTGGGGTGGATCCGAGAGGCCTGGCCCTGCCCCGTGCATCTTCTGTCCACCTGGTCCCTCAGGTGCCCTGCCTGGCACCACATTTCCTCCTGTGATATCTAAAGCTAACAGCTGGTGCTTTCTGCAACCAGTTCAAGCCACAGTGCTGGCCCTCTGCACTTGTGAGGGTCACCAAGGCTTCTGCCAACCGTGCTCCTTCCCATAGTGCAAAAGTCCCCTAGTATCTTTCTTGCCCAGGGCGGCTAGGTAACATTCCCAGAAGTCCCACGGGAAGCCGTGCTTCCTCCTGCAGTCCAGAGCAGGCTGAGGCTCACCTACCCCGCCACAGCACCCTGCCACCTGGCGGTACAGGCACTGCATAGCCAGAAGGTCTGCATGCAGGGCATGTAGGTGGCCTAGCCATGGCCCCTGGCTGGGAAGCTCATCGGCAGCTCCAGCTTCTCTCCAGCTGCCATGTTCGTGGCTGCTTGCTATGGCTTTCCTCTTTCTCCTCTTTGGCATTTTAGGAAAAGGATGCAGTAAAGGTATGGGCTGTGACGGTTGGCTCTGCTTTCTGTGAGAAAGGAAAGGCTCAGCTGTCCTACACGGGTCTCTGCAGAGCTGCCGCAGTGCAGCACTGCGGCGGGCTGAAGAGCTTCAGTGTGGGATTCCTCACCTCTTCTTTGCCTCCCAGGGACACAGAGATTTCTTTATTATTATATTTAATGTATTTCGTTGTTGCAGGGTTTCACACTGCAGCTTGGACTCATGGTGAACCTCCTGCTTTCAGCCTCCCCTGGCATTACATCATATGCCACTGTGCCTGGACTCTGTGGCCAGCTTAGCCCACCTTGGGGGCAGTGCTGGTGTGGCATGTGGTGCCTGGGATCTAACCAAGGTCCCTGCACTTGCCTAAGCAGGTGCTTTAGTCCACTGAGGTATCTCGCCGGCCAGAGAGCAAATTCCAAGGAGCAAGGCTCTGTTCTAAGACACCTCCCCTTCATCCTCATTCCTTTCCACTGAGCCAGAACCTATGGGTTGTTGCTCTAAGGGAAATCCACCTTTTCTTATTTTTATTTTTTTTTAAATAATTTATTCATTTTGCCAGGCATGGTGGCTCACGTCTGTAATCCCAGCACTTAGGAGGCTGATGCAGGAGGACTGGTGCAAGTTCAAGACCAGCCTGGGCTAGAAAAGTGAGCTCAAGGCCAGTCTGAACTGCATAGTGAGACCCTGTCTCAAAAAGACAAAAAAATTATTTATTTTATTTGGTATAGGGTTGCTATATAGCTTAGTGATCCTCCTGTCTCAACCTCCCCAGTTCTGGGAGTTCCTGGGCTGGGATGGTTCATACTAGGGATCAAACTTGTCAGGCAGATGCTTGGACCGATGAGCTACCTCCCCAGCCCTGAAAGCCACCTTTTCTTCCAGGAAAGAAGCACTGTCTGCCTTCTACAGGGTGGTGACTGCGGGACAGTTGGCATTGCCTCTCCCCTGCCTTATGAATGCACAATCTGTCTTCCGACTCTGCCCCCAAGCTTGAAGGTCAAAATACAGAGGCCACATCTGCTATTTCAAAGGGGCTACAGCAGCGATATCAGCCTCTTGCCAGGTACGTGCAACGTGCCACCCAGGGACACTCCACACCTGTGATATTCACAGCCCCTCTGTGTCAGTGGAGGTGACTATTCCCAGACTACTGAGATACAGACAGGAAGATGTCATACAGCTGGTGAATGTAGGTGGGAGCTGAACCCTAGCCTTTTTCCTGCACAGTCTGTGCTGTTTCACTACCCTCCCCACGCCTTGGGGAATCTATGTCCCATGACAGCCACAGTGCAACCCTTTCCAGAGCAGGGCAAGCCCACGTTCCACTTGACAGCCTTCTCTGCCATCTGCGTGTAACATAGCACCCCATCCTCGATGCTACCTGCAGGGCATTTTAAACTTTTGAAATCCAATAAATTTTAAGTAAATGTGGTTATAGGGATACTAAAATATGGCTGCACCTCCCTTTTCCTACTCTAAAAATGGGGACCTGGCTGATGCTAAGCAAGTCAAAGAAGGCTCGCTGCCTGCAGGCCTTGCTGGTATCAGCGCCGTTACTGTGTCCCCAGCTCAGAGCCTGGTAAGTGCTCCCCATCCCAAAGAGTCTTATGCTCCCCGACCCTGCAGCCAGCAGGTGACCGGGCAAGTCCCTATGTATGCTGACCCCACCTAGGGGGACCCTTGCTCTCAGGTCCAGCCAAGCCTGGGGTGACTCACACTGGCTCTGGCCCCAGGATAAGAGGCAGGGACAGCAGATGCTCCGTCCCTGGGCTCATAGCCACTGGGCTGGCTCTGCCTGGCAAAACTCATTTTCCAAATGGCCCAGTTTCAGCCTCCTTTCATACAACGGTGGTCCGCCCCCAGATTTCTGTCCTCAACTCAAGCGGCCTGGCTGGCTGAGCTGGAGGATGGACAGGGCACCCACCCTCTCCTGGAGCCACTCCTGCCTTGCGGGCTGCCAGTCCCTTTCCCATGGGTGGCCTTTCTTGCTGCAGCCTTGGGGACAGAGCACACAGGCTGCATCCCTCCAGGTCTATCTGGAGAACAGGCTATCCTGGGCTGACCCACAGGGAGGCAGAGCTGGCCGTGGAGGGCAGGTCACCGTTCCCACCCTGGCTGGTGGGGTATGTGTCATGTCCTATGTGGGCTTCCCTCGTGCATAAGGTGTGGCGAGTAGAGCAGGTGGAGCCTCACCCAATTGGGGAGCCAAGGGACATACAGGCTGGTGAAGAAACTGGGCTCTGGGATAGCGGAGTCTCCAGCCCCAGCTTGGCAGGTTTTCAGGGAAGACCGTTTTGCCTTCAACAAGCAACGAGTCATAATGCAGGGGATCAGTGTCCAAGGTGGGTACAAGCAGGGCCTCAGGAGCAGCAGGGGCTGGTCCAGGCCGCAGAAGCTGCGGGAAGGCACCCACCCCCAGCCCCTGCTTATGCAAATGCCAGTTCCCAGCAGCCCACCACTCCACACGCTGCTGAATGCTGGTGACACCACCCACCCCGCCCCCTCCAAACCGATGGCAAGCCTGCGTGTTTAAGCTTCCTTTTGGGCCTTTCTATTTATGTTGTCATTGATTACTTTGCTCCTAACTCATCTGATTTCAATTTGGACTGATTTGATCCTAATCTTATTACTATGTAATCTGATGCACATAATTACTGTAATTATGCTGCGGAGGGAAGCAGCTCCTCCATGGTGGGAAGACCTAAATTTAGGGCTTCCTGGCAAGGGCTTGCTGGCTGGGTGGACTCAGAGCTCCCTCAGAGCTGGCAGCCTCGGAGAGCCCTCCCCCAGGCCCTGGAGATGAGGGCATTTCAGGCTTCATGTCAGCCATGACTCTGAGGGTCCTCTCAGGAGGCGCAGAGCAAGCTGTGGTCTGAGCTGGGGGCTGCAGAGCCCCCTTCATTCCCTCCAGCTCCCACCAGCCTCTGCTACCTGTGCTCAGCCTGCCCGCACCCCCAAGCCACCCACACTCATGGCCTGCCCAGAATGACGTCCTGTGTAAGATGCCTATCACCTTTCCAACAGTCTTGGGGAGCACAGGGTTCCCTGATAATGACAGGGCTGGGGAAGGCATGATGTGATGGAAAGCTCTGCCACCAGCCCACTTGTGTCCTCCTCACCCTGGGGTCTCTGGGCAAAGCCACCTCACCCAGAAGCCTCCGGACCATCCCACAGAGTTCCACGCCTTACTGAAGGCCACTGGTGGGAGTGAAATCACCTGGTCAAACACCCTTTCCAGAGGCCTGGTGTCCAGAAAGGCACAGGCTCAATGACTCTTCCCTCTTCTCAGTCTGGGGGTTCTGCTCTGAGCAGCGCCAGGGGACCCAGAGTGGGCACTTCTAACACAGGGGAGCTGAGCACACGAGAGAGTGGGGAAAAGATAGGCTCAGTTTCTTGTGCTAGGGCAAAGTGGACTTGGCAGGGAGCTGATCACCCCTTCCCAGGCTGCATGCAGAAGAGGAGACAGAGGCAGGAGGTGCTGTGACACGGCTAGCAGTGAAGCCCCTGCTGCCTTAGAGTGAGCTGTGCACAGCAGTGCGGGTCAGTGTGCAGGGCTCAGGCCCACAGGGGTCACAGGAGCCGGTCTAGGCCAAGCATCACTCTAGGACCCCTGTGACGAGGAGTCGAGCCAGGCATCTCCGAGGCGGTGCCCACCGCCCCACTGCTGTGCAGACAAGGGCATCTTGTGTTCTTTCCATCTGTACTCTGCAGACCCCAGTTCAGGGCAAAACCACAGACCTGCTGCCATCCTGAGTAGGGACCTACCGAGGAGGATGGGCAGCGGGTCCCGAGAAAGCCTGCCCACACCCGGGCACAGCTGGCAGCCTCACATCCGTGCCAAGCCAGACCCCCCCCCCCGCCTGCCCAGAACACGGCACACTCACCCAGTGCAGGGACCCAATGCAGACCTTGGCAGCCATCAGGGGCACGGTGGGGTCTGAGGGCCGCAGCTTTGCGCATTCCCGGAGCAGCGACACCGCATGGGCTGACTGCAGAAGCAGGAGCGGGGGACACTGTCACTGGTGGGACGTCTCCATGACAGTACTTTGTGCCCAGGGCACAAGGCTCCCAGCAACCATCCCGACTCTGTGCCTTCCCTCCCCAAGCCTTAGGAAGAGGCCCAGTGGAAGAGCCTAGGGGTGCTGGCAGGCAGGCCCCTTCCTGGGGCTCTGTTTCCGCACCTGGGAATGCCTGCCATGGAGGAAGTCACAGTGGACAGAGGGAGCGCCAGACTCCTTAGCAGGGGGCAAGGAGGTGACACAGTGATAGCTAAGGCGACAACAGATAGAAGCTTTCCAAAAGGAAGGCAAATGTGAACCATTTCTGAGGTAGAACGGGCTCTCTAAAGGGGCACAAGGCCACCTGGAGCTGGAGGGCACATAAGACTGGCAGAGACACAGGAGAAAAGCCAAGCTGGCAGGGCCTGAGACAATCTCCGTGCAGGACTGTAGGGTCCCCTGGAACCCCGGGGACCTGGTCAAGTGTGGAGGGAAGCCAGGTGAGAGATCATCCGGGTGCTGGCAAGCCATTACCAACACTGACTGGAACGGCAGTGCTCTGAGGCGAGAGGAGGCCAGGTCTGACCCCCTGCCTGCTCTTGCAGAGGAGGTTGGCCCAGAGCTCAGCCAGGCACGTTCATGTACACAGCATCTGTGGCTGCTGGCACGACACAGATGACAGCGAAGGGCCTGTGACAGACTGGCCGGAGAGCCAAAGTGTCTACTGCCAGACCCAGCGGAAAGCCTGCAGATCCCTGCTCTGAGGACTCCACTCTGACTACTCACAGGTAGGGACTATCACTTTCCTACAAGCAAGCAGAGGGACAGGCTGAGAAGAAGCACAGCCAGCCTAAGGGCTCAGCTGAGTTCCGCACAGTCCAGTCCCGAGAGCTTAAGCCTCTGACCCCCTCCGTGGCACTGCTCTTGGCCAGAGAGGAGGCCAGGTTTCCTGCTGTGCCCTTGTGCATCAGTGCCATGGGACTACAACCTTCTGACTGAGCCTCATGTGCTCCAGGACACTCTGCTGTAATGCTCCACCTGTGAGACTCTGCTGTAGGTATGTGTGTAACTAGTACTGCAATAGGCCAAGCCCCTGTTACTTGGGCTGCTACCCAGGACAGAGGGCTCTGGGAGGCTCCCCTCACCTAGTGGGGTGTGAGTGGCTGGCAGACACACAAAGGGGCTCCGGCTCCACTGTGCTCCCCAAGGGGAGAGCTTTGCTGTCCCAGATTCCCCTGAACTCTGGCGCAGTATTTACCACAGCTTAGATCTAAAAAGCCCACGGAAGGTCTCACGTGTTTGGAGCTGGTCAAAGGCCAGTCACGAGGCTGTAACTTGCAAGGGCACATTCCAGTCCCTTCTCTCCCTGTGCATGCTGGTCACTGTGATGTGGCAGCTCTTGTCACCAGGCCCCTCCCTGAGGCCACCTGTTCCTTGGGCCCAGCCAATCATGCAGGCACCGAACCCTCTGAAATGGCGACCAGAATTAACCACTACTGATGTGCGCTATGGGTGTCCCTTGCTGTCCTAGCCACAGAAGAGCTGACCAAGAAAAGCTACTGCTTGGTCATGGTTGGAGCATGTCTCCGTAGCATTCACATGCTGAAGCCTGGGGCTCTGGTGGCAGCACTGAGGTGGTGGCAGCACCTTTAAAAGTTGGGGCACAAAGGGACCTGGTTAGGTCCCTGTAGCGCTGCCCTCAGCACAGATGGAATTCTCGTGGGATCCTGGAAGCTCCCATAACAACAGTACTATGCAAGAACAAGGCAAACCTCTCCCCTCTGGCTTTCCATCCCACACTATGACTTCTCCCAGTAGCACACACCCGTGCCAGGATGACATCTGCCACGAGGTCCCTACTACAGCAGAGCCCATGCTACCCTGAGTCCCTGAATAACAACCCTGTAGGCTCTGTAAATGGCTTTTCCTTATAAACGTACCAGCCTCAGGTATTTTAGTATAGTAATAGAAAAAGGACTTATACATGTTAGATCACAAGGCCACTTGCAGCCCTGGGCCAGTGGGTGTGATATTGTTGTAGAAAGGGAGATAAAGCCATGACTCTCAGCGCTAGGAGAGCTCAGGAAGCCTGGCAGCCAAAGACAAATGCCACCATCCCCTACTGCTCTCTCACAAGACAAGGGAATAGAAGGGGCACAGAGGCTACCAGCAAATGTCTGACTCTAGTGGGATGGCGCCTGTGCAGGGTGCTCAGGGGAGGCTGCGGTGTGCAGGACTGTCTGGAGACCCTTTTTTGCAGTGCTGCTCCAGGGCACACACTGAATGCTCTAGGCAGCACCTTGGCCTCCTTGGGCAGCTGACCCTGGGCCCCCTGAGCCCCGGGATTCTCAGGCTGATCCTTCCAAGCCCACCCCCATGCAGACCCAAAAATACTGCTACTGAAGGAGCTGTCTGAAGACTCAACAGAAGCAGCAGGCGGTTCTGGTTTTTTTCTTGTCACGCTGGTTACCTAGCAACGCAGCCAATGCAATTGCTGCATAGAGACCAAGAGAAGGAAAGACCTAAATCATGCCATGGAAGGCATCTGTTCTTCCCGGAGGGTGAAAGGCCAGGCGTATTTGTATCTGCCTAGCCTCACCTTCCAGAAGATGCAGATCCTGGATTTTCACCTTGGGCTCTTGGCAAAGGCAAGCTCTGGACACTTGTCTGAGGGATGCCTGAACACCAGCTGGCTAACTTGTCACACTGGACTCCTGGTGGGAGGCGGAGAGCAGTTTCCAGAACCTCGTTCTACACCAAGCACACAGGTGGGTGGAGTGCAGTGTCCTCCCCCGAGGAGGGAGCCTCACGCAGGAAGTCACTAGACTGAACTGTCTGTCTGTAAAGTGGCTCCATCCCTGTTGGCTCAGGCAGAACCCAGGCTGGGTGACCAGTTCCCTGGATGTTGGGAGGGACCTAGGTTGTGTCCAGATCTCTCTGGGTGTCGCTGCTTCTCTGTAAGAGGTGGAAAGGCCTTTCTCCCCCAGGTGACCATGATGCCTTTTGCTGAGCCTAGGGAACTCCAGAACCTTCCTTAAAAATTAAAGCTGATTTCCATGTGCAGTATACTTTTATGACAAGGAGTCTGCAGTTTTCTTTAGCTTCTCTGAAGGTCCAAGGCCCAGAAGGCTGCGAACCCCTGCTCTGGCCTAGGCCTCTCCTGGCTCATGGTATCAGATTACAGGTGTTTTCTGTGTTTGTGGAAGCAGGAAGAACATGCCCATACCCCTCACTCCAACAGGACAGGTGCCTGCAAGGAGCCCATTCTGTGACTTCAGGTGCTCTGACGGTGGCCCACACAACACATGGGTCAGAGACAAATGCCCAGCAGAAGGGGAAAGCACCTCCGTCTCACTGGTGCCCCTTGTCCCTTCCTGTATGCCAGGGCCTGGCGAGCCTCACTGCTGAGACTGAGCTGGCTGGCAACCTTCCGCTCGAGGCGGCGGCACTGGCACACGGGGAGGGCCCTCCTCAGAGATGGCTGTGGGGCCAGGAATGGAACAGGGCACAGATGGGCCGGGGGCGAGGGATTCCCTCAGCCCCACGGGAGGGCTCTGGGTATTTACAGCTCTCGGAGCCACCTGCAAACTCCTGCCACCTTATTTCCTGTGTTTGGAGCAGCCTCGGCCCCACCACCCTCAGCACTCAGCTCCAGAAAGGTTTTCTTTTCATGTCGCTGCTTAAAATAGAGACTTATGTAAGCGTATTTCTGCTCTCAGGGAAACAGGGGCGCTGGTCGATGAGCCAGGTGGACACAGAGTGAAGGGTGCCCCAGTGCCCCTTGCTCCCTGGGAGGGGCTGTGCTACACCCGCCTGCAGGTCTCCCTCCAAACTCCCCGGCGCTGCTGCTGCTGTGCGCCCTCTTCCCCTTCTCCCCAAGGCGAGTACTGAACTCACAGGCAGGCCCTCTCACGAAGCCACAGCTGGCGGCAGAGAAGGCCCTACCCTCACCAACATGACCATGCTGCTGTAGCTCCAGGGCACAGCAGGAGCACTGCAGTGCCCCAAATAATGCACCGTGCTCAGAGAAAGGCACCTGCACTCACACCTCCCTCTGGGCACATGTGCGCTCCATACTCACTCTCCTGGGGACACTGCTGCTGTGTGGCAGTTCTGGGTTGCAGCCTGCTCAGGAGGTGGGGTGGAGGGAAGAGCTGCCCAAGGGCGGTGCATTCCCTGCACCTTGGCCTTACCTTCCCACATGCTACCATGGACAGGGCCACTTGGTACCAAAGGTGAAATTCTCCAAATGCAAACTTCATGGCTCGCTCCAGGCACTGGGGAGGGGCAGATGGTCAGTGTTTCCTCCCAGCCTGGCTGTTCTGTCCCCTTAGTTCCCACTCCCGCTGCATGGGGATGACTTCATGGGAAGGAGCAAACGAAGTTGGATTCGTGAAGGCACTTTCAATATGCGCCCCTCCAGTCAAAACAGCAGCAGACACTTATCATTCCCTGCGCGATGGCATTCTTGTCTTTCGCGCGTAGGAACTCACGTACTCCTCCCACCAACGTTGACGTGGGGCCTGAGGTGAGGAGGGCCAGCCAGGGTACGGGGCCAGGAAAAGGCAATGGGGAGCAAGGGGCATACTGCGGCCCCTTTGATTCTCTTCCCATACCTCGGAGAGCATGACGTACTGGCCCCGCCTGCCTAGCGTGATGCTCAGGAGGTCATAGATGGCTGCGGCATTTCGCAAGCTCAGCTTCCGGTCTTCCTCCTGCTCTGGCGCGCGGCTGAGCACCACGTCCCGAGTCGCCTATGGGCAGGACAAGATTTGATAAAGAGTGAGGCTAGTGGGTGTGGGGCGCCCGCCTGGAATCCCAGCACTCCAGAGGCGGAGGCAGGATGATCGTTGCAAGTTCCAGGCCAGCTTGGACAACACAGCGAGACTCTTTGAAAAACACTAAAAAAGAGGACTGATCGAAGATGAGCAAGTGCCTGTGTCCGAAGGGTTCCCACCTACTCAGGCTGCGTAGGCAGCCACCAGGCCAGGCAGGTGTCTGTAGTCCCAGAAACTGGCCCTCCAGTGAGAAACGCCCAGCACCCTCGGCCTAGGTGGGCGAGGAAGTATCTCAAGGGCTTAACATCCCGGAATTCAACTTGTGATTTGGTCAAATTTCAAAGCTGCAGCAACACTGTAAGAACACCGCCACACCATACGCCTGGCATTGAGATGTGCCAGCTGTGCACTTGGCATCTTGTGTTGTTCTGCTCTCATCTACAGTAATTACTTGCATCCCTGCAGCCTAGTCTTCCCCATTCCCAGATGCAATCAGGATCATGCCTTGCATGTGGGGCTGTGTCCTCCTCAGCTTGCCTTTCAGGTCACTGCCATTGGTGGAGGGTACAGACCAGCTGTTTTCTGGACCGTTCCTTGTGTGTTTGCAATTCTCCACAATCACAGCAAGAGCTTCAAGTACAGGCAACCACCAGGCTGAGGGCTCAGCTGCTCACTCACAGGCAGGGGGCCTGACCCTCGCTCTCTGGTCTGCTCTCTGTCCTTCATCCCGGGTGTCTGGCCCTACCCTACCTTTGGACTTCACGGTGCCACGAACTACAGTGGCTCCCAGACTTGGTGTATAGCTGCTCAGGAGGGGAGGGGAGGGCAGGAGTGGGACGAGTCAGCAGGTCCGAGCAACTCAGAGGACACTCCTGTCGCCAGGCCGGAACACCCTGCAGGGAGGGGTACCCTCCTCTGCTGTGGTCTGTGGTATGTACCCCATCTTCTGCCTGTGCCATGCCCTGAGGGGAGGAGAGACTGAGGGCAGAGGGACAGGTGATGAGGCCACGTGGGGGTCCACGGCACAGAGAGAGACAGGGCAGAGGGGGAGTATGGGGACTGTGCAACAGCTGTGGCAAAACCCAGCCTCTGGTTGCTCGAGGGTCTGAAGTGAGCCACTGACTCCAAGGGCAGTGGGTGGGCTCCGGCAGAGGTGGGCTCTGGGTAGAGGTGCCTGGCACTTTTCTTCTCTCCTCTCTGCCACAGCTCTCCCTCTTCGACCCTCTCTGCTTTACCATACAGACTTCACCCAAAGCCACAGCCTGGAGGCTGTGTGTGGAGCTGGGGTGCAGAGCTGACATGCGCCCCCTAGGGGCCTTGGGAAGCCAAGCAGCCTCCCGGCTTCTAGGAGGTGACTTACTCCTGAGGGCGCTCGAGGCAGAGGGCTGGCCACCTGCCATAGACACAGGTGGACATGAGAAGGCCCCGCCTAGGAGAAGGTCCTGGGGATGCCAGGATAGCACAAGGGCGGAGGCCTGGAGCCAGCCTGGTCCACAGGAGCTGGCTGGGGCTCCATGGGGGAGGAAGACAGGGTAGGGAGGGGACCCACAAGCACACCTAAGAGAGGAAGAGAAGATATCCTGAGGAGAGCCTGGCACCTCCAGGCAGGAGCCTCCCCATTCCTCTCCATCCAGCAACACTGGGCGGGGCCACCAGGCAGGGAGTAGGGGGATGCATGAGACACTTGGGCAGACCCAGGAGTGGGTGGGATGCCTGCCTGAGGGGAGCCTGACCTACAACCTTGGAGGGCAAGGTTAGGATGGAAGCGCAGAGCCAGGGGGTGTGCAGAGGCTGGGCAGGAGGCCTGGCTGGGCCCCCTCCTGTGCTATCAGGCATGTTTAGGGACAGCAAGTAGTACCCTGTCACCACTGTCCTGGTGGTAAAGTTCCAACTCCTTTCCGAGGCTGATCACCCAGCAGGCTCCCCCTGCTGCTCCCTCTGGCCACCAAGCCTTGAATTTGGTTACCCTGGGCTCCCTCTGTCTGCCTGGGTACCTTCTCACCAGCACACACTCAGGCCCCACACATCCTTGTGGCGTGAAGCACCTCTGTGACACGGCCCTGTCACCTGCAGGGCTCAACCCCTTGCACAGTCTCCTGCTAAGAGCTTCACTAATCCATCGCTGGGGACTAAGTGATGCCCAGAGAGAAAGACTCTGAGCTAGTGCGAAACCTGCTCTCCCCACCCCACCCACGCCAGAGCTCAGCTGCCCCTAAAGGTGCCTGAGTGTGAGGGAGGGGTGAATTTTCAGTGCCAGGCATTAATTAGGTGAGAAGAATGGGAATGGAAGAGAAGACTGCAGATGTAAATCCTCCTCCTGGTGATCAGCCCCCCACAGGCAGATGGCAGAGAAAGCATGTTCTTGGGGGTCCATGCAAAGCCACACCTATGCCGAGTGGGGAGGGTGGTCCCCCAGAGGATAGCAGGGGCAAGGCTTGCCCAGTGGTTACTGTGGCTTCGGGGCCAGACCACCTTGCAACGCTTGAGGTGGTCACTGGGCATCCCCGTGTATGTAACCACATTAGCAGGGTAGGCAGCCACAGCCTGGACGGGGAGGTGTGCGGACGGGCCCTTGAGCTGCACAGGAGTAGGAAGCAGTGTACTCACCGCTCAGGGGCCAGATCAAACTTCAGAACAGGAGCTCACACATGGAGGGGCTCCAAGTCCCTCTGCATGCCCCCACCGGCCCCTCCCTGCCTTCCCTCACGAAGATCCCAGGCTCCCCAGGGTACCAGCAGCAGCTCTCAGAGCCGGCCTCAGCCGCTTCCTTCCCCATCTGTATTTCCGGAGCCTCAGGCTCCTGATTTCCCCCTAGGAAAACCTCCGATCACATGCAGGAACAAGTGCTCCACCTGGCACCTTAGGAAGACGCTGCTGCTCCTTAGCAGCCTCTCCACCTCCCTCCTCGCTCAGGCTGCAGGCAGAACATCCTCCCCAGGCTTCTCCGCCTCACTGCCAAGCATTCACTGCCGTTACCTCCACACTTAGCCCCAGGCAGGAGCCAGATAGCTGTCTGCGCCTAGCCTTTGTCTCTCTGACATTCTGCAGGGACTTCCCCCACGTCTCCTAAAAGCTTTCACTTCTGCGGTTCAGAGGAGAAGCCGAGAAACAATTTCCTGCCTGGCAAGTGCAAAGTCCTGAGTTCGATCCTTGCTTCCGCCAAAGAAAGAAGGAAAGAAAGAAAGAAAGAAAAAGAAGGAACGAACGAACGAACGAAAGAAAGAAAGAATTTCCACCCCCACTACAGCCCACCCCATCCCGGTCACCCCACAGTGCAGCACAGCACTGCCAGCAGTATGACCAGCACTGCACAGTGAGAACTTTGGGATTATGTTGTCCTTTAGAGACAAGTGCCAGGGGCTGGGGAGATAGCTCCGAGGCACAAGTGCCTGCGTGGCAAGTGCAAGATCGTGAGTTTGAACCCCGGTCCCGCAAAAAAAAAAAAAAAAAAAAAAGACAAGTGCCATCCTTGGGCATAGTCACAGCTCCCTCCCCTCAGCTGAGATAAATAGGTGCCAGGCCCAGGGGTCAGTGCTCAGAGCGATGCCAGTCTAGGATGTCTGCTTTCTCACTGTGCTCCCTTCCCCATACTGCTTGCAGTGAGAGACACGACCACCCCTAGACAGGAAAGGTGTGGACTGGAGGCGAATAAGGCCTCACCCTCTCCTCAGAGCCAGCTCTAAACAAAGCGTATAGCTCAGTGGATTAAAACTTAAAAGCGCCTGCACAGGGGCTGGGGGTTCACCCCTGGGCCTGCCGTGCTGGCCCCACACCTGGGGCACACTCAGATCGCAACTGAGACTGGGCAAGCCTGTACAGCTCTTGGGAGGCTGTAAATAGGTGGGTCACTACAAGTCTGGTTTAGTAGTGAGACCTGTAGAGATTAGAGACTAGCATCTTAAAGAAGCAAAGAACAATAAACAAAGTTTAGGGTGGGTTGTAATCTGTTACTTAGGGATCTTAGAAGACTAGGATCTAAAGAAGGTGTAACAGCTTAATCCTGATTGATATCTCCACCTTTACTTAAGACGTTGGTGATCCCCTCTCCTCCCTGTAAATCTTCTATTGTGTGACCTAAATAAAAAGGAGATGCTTCTAGAGTTCTGGGCTCACTTGGAGAGAGACAGATCTCGGTGAGTCCTCTGAGCTACCTTCATCGGGTCTTCTCGTTGTTTCTTTCGGCACCAACATAGAACATTACAACAGAGACCCCATAGACCCTCCCCTAAAATACTAAAAAAAAAAAAAAAAAAAAAAAAA
>PVJA010003551.1:0-23237 GCA_004027025.1 Myocastor coypus | reverse complement strand
CACCCCTCCCCGGCCATGCACCTCCACACTGGGCTCCTCCAGTCCCTGCTGCCCCTCCCTGTACCTGTCCACCCTTCATCTCTCTACTTCCCGGGTCACCCAGCCACATCACATTCTGCTTCACAGAGCTTCCAAGAGCTGCAGTGCCTTTGCCTTCCTCCTCTGCCCAGGGCACAGCAAGCAGGTCTTGTGACGAAGCCTGAAGAAAACTTCGGGGAGCCCCGTCCGGCATGCCTTCCCCTCATCCCTGCCTGATTCATCGACAGAGTGCGTGTACATGCTTTCACACGTGCACCAACTATGCCTCGGACACTGGGATCATTATTAATTTATGCTCCCTCACTAGCATGTAGGCTCCATGGGGACAACAGCATCTATGATATCTAGACCAGGGCCTGGCACAAGGCACATCATCAGTAACTGTTACAGGAGTGTATGAATTCCATCCGCAGTTACCTCTGCAGGTTACTTTCACATTTGTTTGTTTGGTTTTGAGACAGGGACTCACTATGTAGCCCTGACTGACCTCAGGCTTACAGGGATCTTCCTGCCTTGGCCTCCCAGTGCTGCGAACTCAGAGGAAACTCAAGCTCAGAGACTGAGTGGGTTGTCACCAGCCCTTAGATAATGAGGTCAGAGCCGGAACCTAAACATGAACCCTAGCCTCCTGCTCCCAATGTGCGTGCTCCTTGTGCTCCCCACCTGCTGACCTTGTGCCTGGCACTGTGCCCAACACAGGGGTACCACAGGCAGACATCTCTTGTGATAATCACCTTTCTCATAGCCCCACGAGAGATTTCACACACAGTCCCTGCTCCCTGGAGGGCAGAGTCCAGACCTCAAGATGCAGTCCATGCAGCGATGCTGCAGCCCGAGGAGCCAGGCAGAGCTAAGGAACTTCAACTCTGGGGGCCTCCCTTAGGGCAGAGCTTGCCAGGGATGAGGAGGCTGCGGCTTGGGCACACATGCACAGGTGCCCCGGGCTTACCATGGACTCGCTGATGAGCAGCAGCAGGAGGGCCTCCTCGATGTTATCCTTGGGGCAGTAGAGGCTGAAAGGCAAATAGCCAGGCTCCAGTCCACCCGCAGTAGCAGCAGCAGCGGCACCCTGAGCCTGGTAAGGCGACCCACTCGTGCATAATTCATGGGCATCACGGGTGGCTCCTTAACGGGCCCTATACTACAGTCTGCAAGGCGACAGATGCCCCTGGGGAAAGAGGAGCCCTTCCTGACTGGAGCAGCACGTGATGCTGCAGGGCAAGGGCAGAGGGCACCAAACGGGCTCTCAGACTCTGCCAGCTGGCGATGGACCCTGGAGACTGTAGGCACCAAAGAGGGAAGGCACCAAGCAGGCCCCTGCTAGGCCCCTGGGTGGCTTCCTGGAGTCTCCCCCAGGTCCACAGGAGACTTTCCTGCCCTGGTCCCGGTCCCTGGCCCTGAGCCTGTCGAGCCAGGGTACAGGGCAGTGAGGAGAAGGCAGGCAGAGCTCAGGAGCACCCCACAGCATGCAATGGATGTGCACAGCAGGGCAGGGGGGACTCACTTGTCGCCCTCGTAGAGGTGAGGCTTGCGCAGGGCCTGCGTGAGGAAGGCACTGTCCTCCTTGCTCATGAACTCGGGCAGGGGGTGGGACAGGGGGCTCCAGTAGCATTCCTCACTCAGCGAGTGCAGCAGGACCCCCGCTAGGTGCGTGGCAGCCATCTGCAAGTGGGAGGAGTCAGCCTCAGCCCCGTACCCTAAAGCGGCCCCCATCCAGCCCTGGCAGTGTGTGTGTGTGCGCGCGGGGGTGGGGTGGGGGTGGTGGTGGCAGAGGCTGCGGGGGAGCCGCTCTGCAGGAGCCCAGCACGGAGGCGCCCAGCCCTTCCTGCAGCTCTTCTGCCTCTGCTGTCCTAGATAGGAGGTGTGGGACCCCTTCCTGCACCTGCGTGCCCTGCTGGCCTGAACAGTGGGGTGGGCAGGACTTGGGCGCACAGGCACAGGCAGCTCTCCAGAGTGCTGAGAGCTGAGTGGACACACAGCACGCACAGTGGCTGTGCCTGTGCCTGTGGAGGAACGAAGGCCTGTGGAGGCAGGGCACTAGTGCTCCTCAGGATCCGAAACCAACCCCGCCGAGGCAGTTTTGCTCTTGGGGCACAAGGGGACAAAGGATCCAGCCAGGTCCTCATGCTCGCAAGAGAGGGACTCAACACCGAGTCACACCCCTGGCCCGGTGGGAGATTGTCATCCTGCCCCCGAGTGGGGGGAGTTCTCCAGGTGGCGCACCCCACGCTGAGCATGGAAGTGTGCTGAGGGGAGGGAGCCATGTTGGCCAGAAGCAGGGAGGGTGGGCACTGCCCGACACCTGTCACTCACTGCCACCTACTATGACTTCTGTTGTCTCTCACAGAAACTGACTAAACCAGGCACAGGATGACCCACAGCCACATTACCACTTTGAAGTTCTGCGTGGCTTTGGTCTCCACGGTCCGTAGAACCTCGCGGAGCTCCCTCATGGCCTTCACGATATTCCTGCGGGGAAGGCAGCAGAAGTGGAGTCATTCTCGGCCCAACTCTCACAAAGACACTCTTGGGCTGGCAGAGCCACGGGGAAGCCTGTGTCTTGGAGTTTTCTGTGTGTGCCTTAATCATTAGGATGGAAGGCCAAGTGGTAGCCCCAAGGCCCCGACACCAAAAAGCAGAAAGGGGGGAGCTCTGCTTCTCTCAAGGCCCCCAGCAGCGGCTTCCAGTTCATCCCCACAGGGACACCAAGGCTGACCCTGCAAACAGGTGCCGCCCTGGTCCAAGTATCTTGGCCTGGCCTGGGCTCCCAGGTAGAATCTGTACGGTTCCACACGTCACACGCTGCACAAGTGCACACTGGAGTCCATCCTCACTGCCGGTCTCCCACTAGGGCCCTACATGGATCCAGGGATCGTGCCATCTAGGGCTGCTCCGTTCCATCACCCTCGGGGCCTTGATAATTTCTGGGGTGCTACAATGTGACCCACAGGGAGAAACACATCTCCCACTGAACTCCCTGTTCTTTGCACACACTTCCCTGGCACATAAAACCAGGGTCATTTTCCACAGCAGGTCTGACCTTCGTGCCTCCTCCTGCCTCCCCCACACTTGCAGGGTCCTCGAGCTCTGGGGCCAGGAGCCAGGCAGGATAAGCTCACAGGTCAAGTCCTGGACCTTCAGTAGCACTCTGGCTCAGACAAGAGTGCTAAGCACATGCAAGTGGTGGTATGCGCAAAACAGACCCATTTCCAGGGCTGAGAATGGAGACCAAGATCCCTGGGTCAGTGCCAGGGTCATGATTTCCCCAAGCCAGCCCTGTGCTGCAAAGAGCCTGCAGGACAGGGAGCCTGAGGCTCCAGAGACGGCACAGGCCCAGCTGCCAATAGGCCTGTGGCCCAGCGAAGCAGGGGCACCTGCTCTCTCTTCTGCAGAATTAGGACTCCATCTAGCTCAGGTCTCCTAGGTTCCATTGCATTCACTGTTCAGCTTCTCCACTAGTGGTGCGGGACAGACAGACACTAGTATTATTATTGTTTATTGTTACCAGTATTGTAAAATTCTTGTATTTATACCTTCTTTCTGCTTCAGTAGGTCTCTCACTGGAAATCATGGGTTTGTTATGCTGGTTATTTTTCTACCAACAGATATTAAAAAGGTTTTTTTTTTTTTTTTTTAAGTTTGTGGCTGAGAATGGTGGCAGAGACTTATAATCCCGCTACTGAGGAGGCTAAGGCAGGAGAATACCTAGTGTGAGGCCAGCCTGAGGAACCTGGCAAGAGTCTGCCTCAAAGTAAAGACAGACACAGGGAGTGTGGATTCAGCGGTAGAGTTGTCGCCGGGCACACACCCAGCCCTGCGTCCCTTTCCCAGCAGCACCACTGAGCATGCTCATCACCAAAAGGATGGGAAAATGGCTCAGGCCACAGGATCTTCAAGTACAGTCCTTGGCCTAGCAGCATCCGAATTCCAGGCATCTGCTGGAAGGACCCTGACTGGAAACGCATTCCAGACCCACTGAGTCAGAAATGCAGGCTGAGCCCAGCGAGCCAGGCCTTACGTACTGAGTGGCTGGGGGTCACAAGAGACACGCAGCTTGAGAACCACTGACTCACTTAGATGATCTGCAAGCATCCTTTAGTCCCAGTGGAAGAAGCCGGGTTTCATAAGGGACCTCAGCTCTGGCGTCAGGCCCTGCCTCTAACTCCTGGAGCATGGGTGTCTAAGTGCCAGGCTCCTGCCTGTCAGAAGCCTCCTCGGCCCCCTACGGCTGTCAGGAGGGCAGAGGGGAGGTCCCAGGCCCACTCAGGCATGGGGTAGAGCTTGCCCAGTGTTATTCTGTTTCTGCTTCTAGCCTGCACTCTGAAGATCACATTCCTGATGAGTTAACTGGCATCATTTTGCAGGAAGCTTGGCCAGGTCCTGTTGCTTTGTGTCTCTCTTTCCCCCGCCAGCCTTGGCCTACAGGAAACCTAAAAACAGGACAGAGCCAGGGACAGGTGTGGGGCCCTCCAGAGCCACTCAGTCCCACTGAGGCCTCAGCTGCAGAAAGAGCCCAGAGCTGGGCAAGTGGCCACATGTGGGGCCCTGTCAAGTAGGGCATCTCGGGACAGAGAGGACACAGACGCGAAGACCCCTAGCACCAGGAGAGCAAGAGGAGGCAGGCGGCTGGCAGGACCTGGGGTGATTTTCCACTCCTGGACCACCTGCCAGCCTCTGGCCCAGTGGCCAAGTCCAGACAGAGGCTGCCAGGATACTGGAGCCAGCAGTGGCTGTGCCTCTCCTCCTGCATGGCCAGGTCTGTCCTCCAGACCGCGCATCAGCATCACCTGGATGTGCAGCTGGCCTCTCCTAGGTCTGGAAGGAATGTGACCCAGGCCTCAGCCACACCTCAGGGGGATTTTTGTGCCCTGGAATTATTTAGCAAAACAAATCATCACCCCCAGGCATACTATGAGTAAATCCCATTTTTACTGAATGTCCTCAGGGAAAAGCCCACTCAGAGATTCCCGCAGCCAGGGCTGCACAGAGTAGGTTGGGGTCCCAGCCAAAGTCATCTCTTCTGCACTGTTGGTATTGACTCCTGCCTCACTTTACCCCTCTGAGAGCCTAGGTGGGCTTCTCATGCCCCCCAGATGGCCACCAGACCTAGCAGTGCCAGCCCAGGCCTAACACTGCCTGTGCCAGGTAGAGTATGGGCTTTTCCAAGCCATTCTGGCTGCCCGGCAAGTGGCCAGCTTGAAAGATCTCTTTGTTCTTGTCTTTACCACTGACCTTTCCAAGCCAAGCTGCCCACTTTTAACAATATCCAGACAGGGCCTCAGGCAAACCCTGGCCCAGAACCAGAGTACATGAAGAGAAGCCAGGAAGCTGCCGATTCCAGCTACAGTGAAGCTTGATTGGCTGGGAACAGAGAGAGAGCAGGCAGAGAGACAGAGACACAGAGATGAGAGGCAGAGTGAGAGAGAGAGAGACAGAGACAGAGAGACTAGAGAGCACTAGACGAGAGACATGCAGAAAGACAGACACACAAAGTTAGGAAGACATAGAGAGGCACACACACAGAGGTATACAGAGATATAGACAGAGACAGAGACGGGCAGGCAGGCAGGGTTGCAGTGACAGCTGGTCTCAGAGGCCTCTGTCTGGGGCGTGACGGGTGGGGCAAGCCCTCCAGGCCCCTCGCCAGCAGCACATTTTCCAAAGCCCTTTGTCTTCTTCCATTGTCATCATGTCTGACGAGGCAGGCGAGGCCATGACCACAGCAGGAAACACATGAGGCCCACCGCCCTCGAGAAATCAGCACCAAGGTGGGCTGGGGCTCTGTCGGGAGCACTTGCCTAGCGTGTGTGAGGCCCTGGGCTCCTGAGGCCCAGCAGCCTAAAAAATAAATGAATGCTCTTTTTCCAATGGGAAAACTAAAGCAGGAAAGTGCTCCCTTTTCTGGGCCATCGTTTGTTCAAGATGCAGGCAGTCAGGGACCAGGTGGTGCTGTGCGTAGCCCTGAGAAGGCCAACAGCCGCCTCTCCACCCGCGCGTTCGCACTGCATCTCCTGCCCCTGAACGCCAGATTCCCTACATCCGACTGGCTCAGTCCTTACACGCTGCCAGCTGCGCACCAAGTGCTGGGCACCAGCCCTGTTTCCAACCGCGGGTTGACGGAGACTTGTAAGCTAAGAGACTGACAGGGAATGGCTGTCTCCGTGTGTCCTGGGTGTGAGAGCCTGCAGTCTGCTGCCACAGCCACCCTGCAGTGCCCTGGCACTCAGTACGCTCATACACACAGTGGGTGCTTTGGACGTGTACTTTAGAAGAGCTGGTGTGCTTTGAAATGGACAATAAGAAAATGAAGAGAGGCAAGTGCGGGGATGCACGCCTGTAATCCCAGCACTTGGGAGGCTGAGGCTGGAGGGTTGGTGCGAGTGAGAGACCAGTCTGGGCTACAAAAGTGAGCTCAAGGCCAGCCTGAACTACATAGCGAGACCCTGTCTCAAACAGAAAGAAAGAAAGAAAGAAAGAAAGAAAGAAAGAAAGAAAGAAAGAAAGAAAGAAAGAAAGAAAGAAAGAAAGAAAGAAAACAATAGGTGGCTGAACAGAACCTAAACAACACTGGTGTGACCATACCCAGGGGTCCCTGTTTCAGGGCTGGCGCTGTACATGACAGGCTTCTGGTCTGGGACTCAGAAGAGCATGACAGCTGGCAGATCTCAACAGCTGGACGGTTGAGTCAGGAGCCAAGGTCAGATGAAGGTCAAACAGTTATCAAGTCATTCCCATTGGCCATAGACCCAAGTTCTGTTTCTAAAATGGCAATACCTCTCCTCTGTGCCAGCCCCAGAAAAGGCTACGTGTGCAGGGGCAACATGCCCTTGCAGGTGAGGTGGGCAGGGGCCACGGGGACAGGTCAGGAAGGTGGTAGCGGAGGAATGGACCTCGGCAGTCTCCTTGTGTCCCAAAGCACAGCATGGCACGGGGGAGGCTTCTGATCATGGCTCAGTGACTGATCCTGGTACTCTCACAAGAACAACCTGTCTCCTGCCTCCCCTACCCAGCATGTAGCAGTAGCTGATGAGGACAAGCATGGCTGGGAACACACCTCTGGGGCTCCAGTCCAATGACAGGCTGGGTTTTCTAGGGTATCCCCTACTTTCCAACTCATCATCTCTCTGGCAAGGTGAAGCAGACCTGTGTGTGCCTACACAGACACACACAGACACACACAGACACACACACAGCCTGGCCCTGCAGCACTCCCTTAGGAAACACTGCCATGCCCTTCTCTCGGGATTGCTGTGTGTACATGTTGCTTTAGTAATCTGAAAAAATGTTAAGACATAAAATATATAGCCACCTGTTCAATATACACCATCCAAGCTCACCCCATCCCTGAGCAACAAACCAAGTGTAGGCAGAAGGAAGAGAAAAAGCCAACCCAGGGACAGATGGCCCCTTGCCCATGATGGGGGCTGGGGAGAGGGTGGGGCTGGCACACCACCTTTCTGGCAGATACCCAGGTATTTGGTCCTGGTTAGGTCAGAAACACTAATAGGGACACCAGCTCCCTGCAGCTGCTCCATGCAGGGGGATCAAGCTCCCTTCTGGAGCCTCCCTAAAGCCAAGAGTCAGGGCAGCAGCCACTGCTGGGTCCCAAGCCGCTGAACACGTCAGGATGATGCCCCCTCCTGGCCATCTAGAGGTGGCAGCACTGCCTGGGGCCTGGCTCCAACCAGAGTCCACGGCTGCCCTCTAGTGGCACCAAGGAGAAGAGCGGGACCGGGGCCCGTCATTTCCCCACAGTGCTTTTGGATCTGGCTCCATCAGCAACGCCTCCATCAGCCATAGAGCCAGTGGCAGGTCTCACTTGGGGGAGGGCGAGCCCCAGAAAAAGTTAATGCCTTTCAGACGCCCAGAAGGACGGAGTCAGCACGGGGGAGGCCCAGGCTCCCTGGAGCTCAGGGTCAGAGGGAAGCGACGTGGGGTCAAGCACATGCTACTGTCACCTAAAGCAACTCCTCCGGGGGAGCCACAGGGCTGCACTGCTTGTCCCGACTTCTCCTTCCAGCAAGAGTTAAACAGGGGCTCCCCCTCTCCCAGTTCTGAGGATAGAACATATAGCCTTTACTTATACTGACCAAAACCCCAGCCCTTTTATCATTTTTTTTTAGTCCTTTTATTTTTTAATGAGAAAAAAAACCCCAAATTTCAAAACATTAGGAGAGTAATGGTAGTTAATGCACTGCACATTGTTATCTTTAATTAGTTACTCAGAGTATATCAGCATCTAATTGTCCCAACAGTATTAACATCAGCATTTCTTTGTCAACGAATAAGAAAAATTAGTAGTATACCTGCCTTACCAATCTCAGGTATGAAAGTCTTGCCCCTTCCTTTCCCTCCATTTCCCCTTCCCAGTTTTTCTTTTTGAAGTTTATTCCCATTTTACGGTGTCTGTTGTGTACTTTGGACCACATTTACTCTTTCAGCTTCTCACACTAGGGAGACAGTGCTATGTGTACATGTGCATCTGGTTTATTTCACTTGTGAATGTGGTCTCTACGTGAGTTCATTTACCTATACAAGCCTCCAGTTATCCTTCTTTGTGGCTGAGTAATACTCCACTGTACTAAAAGATTGTAGGACTGGCGAGATAGCTCAGTGGTCTAAAGTGCCTGCTTAGGCAAGCTTGGGCAAACATAGGGGCTGCGTGCGGTTCGATCCCCGGCATCATATGCTGTGCCAGCCCCAGCCCCAGGGCAGGCTGAGCCAACTGTATCTTTATCCATTCTTCAGTTGACGGGCACTTGGGTTGCTTCCAGATATAGCTATTACATACTGGGCTGCTATAAACATGGGTGCATACACACATATCACTGTGATATGTTTTTAATTTTCCTGGAAGATACCCAAAAGGGGAGAAGCCGAACAGCCAGGTTGAATGGAGTCTCCAAACCTAGATTTCTGAGGAATCTCCATGCTGACTTTCCACAGTGGTTGTACCAGTCTACACACCCACCCGTGGTGGAGAAGGGTTCTTTTGTCCACCCCCCCCCAGCATCTGTTATTGGCCTGGGGGCCATCTTGGAGAGTGGTGGGCTGAGCTCAGAACTCAGGGTGGCTGCTGGCTCCGTAGGGCGGCTCCCAGCCAGTCTCAGACCCACAGGAGTATGCTGATGGCTGCAGGCTGGTGGGTCTTCTTGGCCGAAGGCGCAGGCTCACTGGCATCATCCCCTACCCCACCAAAAAGCTACCACTGGCTGCTGGGGTAAATCAACACAGGCCCAGACTGCGTCTCCAGCACACGTTAGCCACCAGTGTCAGCAGAAACAAACTCAGAGATGCGCTCACTGCCAGCTAGTGTAGTTCATCATGTCTGCCATTTCCCTCCACTGCTGCGGCTCTCTGGAAGCCTCTGGGGTCACCAGCAGTCACCAAGCGTCTGAAGGTTTAATGGCTCCTCTCATGTGTTGAGTCCCATCTCAGGGAGAAGGCGCCCTCGCTACCTCCTTCTTCATTCAAGTTTCTCTCTTCGCTCTCTTCAGGCTTCGATTCGCACTTCAGATCCTTCCTGGGTCCAAAGGACCCACTTCCTTCTTTCTTGTCTTCCTCACTCTTTTATATTCCAGCCTTTCGACAGCAACTCTCAGCCAGATGCTTTCTCTGCTGCTTACCACTCCACCATCTGAGCATTTCCTCTTTTATTTATTTAATTTTGAGACAGGGTCTAAGGTGCCAAAGCCAGACTCAAACTTGGAATTACCCTGCCTCTTAGAATGCTGGGATTACATACATGCACCATCTGTATCCCACTAAGGCAGGGACTACTCCCTTCTCCTGCAGGGCATCTGCCAAAGTCTGGTGACACTTTTGGGTTGTCATTTAGGTGCTCCTGGCACCTACTGAGTGAAGGCCAGAGATGTTGCTAAAACCTACAATGGCTAGGGCAGCCTCCACAGTGACATTATCAGGCTTAAAATACACACGGTACAAAAAACAAAAACACACAGTGCTCAGGCTGAGAAACCCTGGGCTAAGAAAACTTAGTTTTTAACCAATACAAACAACAAATGCATCAGAAAAATATTGAAGGGCCAGGAAGATAGCTCAGTGACACAAGCACTTGCCTGGCAAGCGAAAGGTCCTGAGTTTGATCCCTGATACTGGAGAAAAAAAAAAAAAAAGGAATTGATGATGCCCTAGGAAGATTTAACCCTGGCCTGAGGGCAGCGCTGTGTGACCACCACAGCTCCCTGAGGCGGACCCGACTGTGGGAGGAGGCACACGGGGCTGACTGTGCAGTGAGCAGGGCCCTGGGCTGGCGCCCTGTGCAGACAGACCCAGGCTCTGCGCCTGCTCACTGGGCCTACCCCCTTTTCTCAGTGAGGACTGTGCCACTTCCTGATCCGTGGGATTGCAGAAAAAGGCCTCAGCCTTCTGCCTGGCATTCAGCAAGCCCGAGCCATCATTCGGAGGAAAAGTTCTAAGCAATCATCTGCAACCCCTGCTGTGAACGTGGTGGTCCCAACTCAGGACCACCTCTGAGCTGGACTGGGTCACAGGGAACAGACGGAGGGGCTTCCTTACTGCCGCGGGGCCTGGGACTTCAGACGTCTGGGCTGTGTGGAAAGAAATGATGATGAATTTCCACTCCTCTCCATGTTCTGTGCTTAGGGTGGGTGGGGTGCAGCCAGTATCTTGGCCTTAACGGCTGAAATTTGTGTCTCCGCAGGAAACAGGACAAAGGGAGGGTGCAGTAACAGGAAGAGAAATGAAACCGAAATCTCTTGGGCTTTCTGAGGAGACGGTGGCAACCAGCTAATAATGGCACTGCCCACACTGGCAACCTGCAGCGCGTGTGCACACACACATGTGTACATGCACAATTCATCCCCTCTCCCAGGGCCTGGGGGTACAGAATGCAGATGGGAGGAGCCGCCTGTAGGGAGAGAACCATCTTCTGAGAATGGGGACTCAGGGAGCAAAAGGGGCCATGCACTGAGACTTTCCACACACAGACAGCACCCAGCAGGGCCTGTCCTCTGCACACCCCGCAGGCCGGCCAGGTTACCTTTCCTCACCCAACACTAGTAAGGGCTTAGGTTTCTAGGATTCACAAATGTGCAGCTGGAACCCCATTGGATGGGTGTGGCCAGTGGCTAAGCCTCTTCAGGTGCCCCCCATGGTGCCCACCCTCCCTCCTTCCCGCCTGGCTGCCTCTGATGCTCACATTAACCTTGCGATCCCTGCAGGAAATGCTGGGCGGGGAAGAGGTGCAGGTGAGGAGATCAATAGCAGCACCTCCAGCAGCTGGGTTCCACCTGCCTCCCAGTCCACACTTTGCCACAAACATAAGCACCTTCCCACAGGGCTGGGAGCCATGCTGGAGGGGCAGAGAGGAGGAGCTGGTAGGAGAGGCACAGCCTCCAACTCCCAGTCCCCGCCTACTTCTTCCAGCTGGTGAGGGTGCCCTGAGACTTCCAGACTTTTGGTATCTTCCATCAGAAGTGGGATGGACACAGCCCCTGCAGAGCATGGGCTCACCCTAGGGAAAAGGCAGCGCTGGGCTATGCATGCTGAGGGTGGAACAGTCAGGAGCTTTCTGCCCTGGGCAGTGGCTCCTGGTGGCTACGCATGCCAGCTCCTGAAGCTGACAACCCCTGCACGCAGACTCTGGGCTCTGCCCAGGATGAGTCATGTCTGTTGTCTAAGCTTCACTTCCCGCCTGCAAAGCAGAGCAGATGGACCGTGGCCACCGGCCACAGTGGGCTGTGGGGAGACGGACGTGTCCAGGCAAGGTGCTTAGCAAGCACCAGGTGCAAACTTAGCACTTGATAAGGTGTACTGGTTATTAGACAGGCTATTTGTTAAATGATGAACAGAGAAAGAACCTCGACATCAGAACTGTCCCACAATAAGGTCTACTCCGCACGGTTTCCATCCAGTCGTCTGCCCTTTGCACCTGTGAGGGTCTTGGGAGGGAGCTCCCCCAGCTCTGAGTGCAGGGGCTCCAAAACATTTTCTGTACAGGCCAAATAAAGACAACAAACCTTACAGGTTTGGCCATATGGTCTCAATCGCTACAACCCAGCTCTGGTTGGATAGTTACGTGAGGGCTTGGGTGTGGGGGTATTGGACCCCACCCCACACCTCTGCCAGCAGAGTGCAGAGTAGCTTCAGCATTGCCTGGAGCCCAGATGTGCCTGGAGCTCCGAGATGGCAGGAGAGGGGCTCCAGGCTGCACCCTGGGCATAGCAGCAAGGGTGATGGCACTACCGCAGGGATAAACTGGGGCAGCCTGCTGCTGACACCACCTCTCAGGCTGATGCTCTGCCACTGGAGCAGCTGGGCTTCTGGGCACCCCGTGCATTCCTGGGGCTCCTCTCCAGTCAAAGCCAACTCAGGGAAAACCCTCCTTGGTATCCCAGCCTAAGCACTTAGGAAGCCACAGAAGAGAAACAGAAGGTATAAAGTTCCTGTCCGCCCTGCAGCCTGTCCAGCCGTGGTCAGTGTGAAATGTTAAGAGATAACAGTGCCTGCTCTGGCGCTCTGGGTGGGTGACGTCCATTGAGTGCCCTGTCCTGGTGCCCAGGACAGTCTTTACTCCCACTTCCCAGCTGAGGGATAAAGCAGCTCTGAGAGCCCAGAGGTCTTGCCCAGGGCCCCACAGTCTGGCGGCAACTCCTGGCCTCACTCCTGGGGTGGCTCTTGGGTCGCTCATCCTACTCTCCTGCTCTGCAGGGGAGGAGTCAGCAGGGTGGTGGCCTGCTCTGGGCTGGATCCTGCCACCTGTGCTTACCACCAGGAGGACAGCATCCCTCCTGTCCCTCATAGGACAGCACCAACACAGAGGAAGAGAAGGAGAGAAGGAAGCGGGAACAGGTTCCCCCAGGCCCACACCATGGACTGGCAACAGCCATCTCAGTCCCTGCTCAGGGCCCTACTAAGTGATTCTGCCAGTTCTGGGCAAGGATCCCACTTCCTGCTCTTCCAGGTGATTGAAGAGTTAAGCTCAGAGGCTTTCGACACCCATAAAGGAATGGAGCTCTGATGCCACCAGGGTGCCTACCAATGGGCTGCTCAGCCAGGGTTTCAGATAGATGCCTCTCCGAGGCACAGAGCACCCACACCCTCCACCCCCTGGTGGTGGCTCTGCACCTCAGAGTCCAGGAAATCTCACCGCCTCTGCCTTCCCTAGCAATCTGCTGTCTCCCTCACCAGGCCCCTGTAGCACAGTCAGACACCTCCAACCTGCTGCCCCAACATCATGCTTAATGGCCACAGACCCTCTGCTGCAGACTCCAGGTATGCCAGTGCCCATGGCCACCAGCCAGCGACCTCCTCCATCCTGTCCAATCCTCAGGAAGTGCGAGCTGAGGAACCAGCTCAGGCCTGGCTTTCCCTGTCGCAAGCCTCAGGCGTGGGCTTGGCCACCTCCCCTCAGCCCCACAGGGGACAACTTCACAGGGAAGTGAGACCAGCAGCGAGTAAGCCAGGGAGCCAAGGCGGGCTGTGGGCAGCGTGCACCTCTGCCATGGCCCACACCGGACAGCATAGCCAGAGAGGGCACCGAGGTGCACTTGGTGCCAGCAGCCAATCCTGACCCTGTCATTTCACAGCCCAGGTGCCTAGGAATTCCACAAACTGCTGCTCGGGTTCTGTGAGCAGCTCTATCTCATGCGGACTCAGAGGAGGAGCTGGGAAGCCCTGATTAACACCGAGTCAGAACCTGTGGGCGCTGAGGTCCCCCGCTGCACATGACGAAGGGCGGTCTTGGGGAAGCTGCACTAATGCTGGCTGACGTCAGCACCAAACCGGACAATGGCACTCCTGGGGGTTCTGGCACATCGGTTGTGGGCAGGCAGGACACAACCTCGGCCACAGAAGTCATCTGTCTGAGGTAGGAGTCACCGCAAAAGAATACTGAGTATGCTTCCTAGGCCCAAACACATACTATGTGCAAGAATCATCTATTCAAAAACAGGTAAACAAAAAGAATAGACCATGAATTCTACTGAACACGATGCAAGGGCTTCAGAGACTGCCGGGTATCAGCGATGTCACCCTGGGACTCCTCACCCAGGAGGAGACACCTGCCTGGACAGCTGACAGGTGAGCCAGGGCCGGCACGTAACAAGCACCCCTCTCGCAGGGTGGGCTGCACCCGGTACAGGTGAGCCCTCTTCTAAGTGCTGAAGGACTGCTAACCAGAAGGAGGGTGCTGAGGGGGCCTTAACTCTGCCTGTGTAAGGGTGCTGCCAGTAGGCAGGTCTGCTCGGAGCCACCTGGCTGCACACTGACTCAGCAGTGCCCCAGGAACCCAACACTAGCCACCGGTGCCCCACTCACAGGGGCCCTGCTTTGCCCAGCAATGACGACTGAGGTGGTGCTCTTGATACCATGTCTTGGGGCTCAGGCAGGTGAGTGCTCCCAGGTCCCCCAAAACAAGGCACAGGACAATGTGACCCTCTCACCTGCTCTCCCACAGCAGTACACCCTCCCACTCACAGCTGGCGTGTGTGAGAACCAGCCTCCCTGCCCGAATCTGCCCACAGCCGACAAGAGGTGTGCCAGCCAAGCACCTGCCAGCCAGCTCCAGGCCACACTCACTCTGCACATCACCTGATCCCAGCCCCCATGCGCCCCAGCACAGCCTCGCTGGGCACCAAGGAGACCCTCAGTGGGCACACGTGCCTTCTCAGCACATGCGCTGGCTTTATTGCTCTGGCAGCTGCCTGTGGCTTGGCCCACACACCTAGCCAGACAGGACACAAGCTGGCCCACGGCGTCCTCTGGGAGCCCTCGGAGACAAGGCTGATCAGCTGCCGGCCACCTACCCTTTCTTCAGGTTCTTCACGTAGGCACTCTGGAGAGCGGCTTCCAGGAAGTAGGTGAGCTCATAGTCCGTCTGGTGTGAGCCCTTGAGGTGCCTCGAGGTGCTGTTGTTTGTGGTCTGAGAAGGTGAACAGAGAGGGAGGTACTACCTCAAGGGCTGGCAGGAGAGAGGCCTGGGGTGAGAGCCCAGCCAGAGGAGATGGCCCCACTGCCACCCAGCCCCAGTCACTTTAGTTGAAATTCCATCTACATTTGGGAGGCTGAGTTAGGAGGATCGCAAGTTTCAGTCCAACCTGGGTCGCTGAGTAACTTAGCAAGACGCTCTCTCAAGCAAAAGATTAGAAAGAACAAGGGATGTCGCTCAACATGAAGGCTCTGGGCTCAATCCCTGGCACCACAAAAAGAAAAAATAAGTAACTATTTCTAAAGCTCTCTGTCCCTAGCCACACACTTAAAGCCCCTTGTCCAGCAAAACATATTCAATGGTCAGAGTTTTGGATTCATGAGCTCACTCCATCTTTAGGGCAACCCTACTGGGTCAGAACTGTCACTCCCGTTTCATAGGTGGTGACACTGAGGCACAGTCACTTAGCCCCCAGCAGCTGCACTGTGTGGGTGTGCCCTCTGCACCCCACAGCGCCCCTGTCTGTGCCGGCAGGGAGAGGTCACTTCACCCTGGCCCAGCTCCTCCCTTCTGAACACGATGGGGCCAGGACCAAGTCCCCTGAGTGCCAGTGCTGTCCACACCTCCCAGATGGGAAAGAGGGAGAGAAAAAACTTCCAGAACAGCCCCTAGGCCTAACTGAAAGCTCACCACAGCCCAACAGGGCTGAGTTTTGCCTGTCTTTTATTGAGGAGAAAACAGGCTGAGAACACAAATGGTGTGAGCCTGGGCATGGAACTCCAGGCCAGCCAGCCCTCTGCCAGGCCCTGACCCATCCCAGCCACTCAGGAGCTGCTCAGAAGCAGCCCCTCCAGGAGGAGCCAGGAGCAGCTGATTGCTATTTGTCATTTAATCCTCAATACCTTTAGATGTCTGAAGTCCTGGCTTCCAGCTCTGTAAGTTTCTTTCTAATCATAAACAATTCAAATGGGAAGTGTTCCTAAAACACTGAAGCCTAGGAGTGACCCAAGGGACCAAAGTCAAGGTCATTTAGAGGCCAGGTCCCCAAGCCACTCTGCAGGGCACAGCACTCAAATTCTGGATGTGGAATGACTTCTACCTTCCTCCTGAAATCCTGCCAGGCAGATGGACTCCAGGGCAGAGGCCCTTGGTAGATGGTGGATGGGTGGCAGCCTCCAGAGACAACTTTGGGGTATCATGGGTGTGTGTGTACATGCACATGCGCTGCTGCCATCCTGTGGTACAGGCCTGGGGCGCTGTTAACACCCCACTATCTGGGTTGCAGCCCCACAGCAAAGACCATTCTGAAGTTGAGAACTGTCGTGCTCCAGGAAGTGACAGACCTAAGGGTCTAGCATCAAAGTGGGCAGCGGGCTTTTTCCCAGGGGGCTGCAGTCCCCTGTCTCCTGGACTCAAAGCCCCCCAACACAGGGCACTATTTTTTTTTTTTTTTTTTACTTTGTTTATTTGTGCTATGGCTGGCTCAGCCTGCCCTGTGGGTGGGGCTGGTGCAGCATGTGGTGCCGGGGATCGAACCTCAATCCCTGCAGTTGCCTAAGCTTGCCTAAGCAGGCGCGTTAGACCACTGAGCTATCCCACTGGCACAGGGCACTATTACATCGGCAGGGGGCCAGCCCTAATCCATGCAGCCAGACATCTTGATGGCTGACCCTAGTCTGGCCAGCTGTAAGAGCTGCAGGGCCCAGCGTGCTTGCTGGTGTCACAGGCTTACGAGCCCTACCGAGTCACTCAGAGCCTCTCTACACCTGACCGTGTTCGCCTGGAAGCGAGAGCAGCAGCAGCAGCACCTACTTCATCAGCGTGAGGCTACAGAACACAGGCTCGGCCCTCAGAGCAGAGTCTGACATAAGGCCGGCACACCAGATCTGCCAGCCCTCTGCTGGACGCAGCTGGCTGCCTTCCCCTCAGGCAAAAGACTGAGTTCTAGCCACAGTGAGCTCCCAGCAGGAGGAAGTGATGTCTGCAGGTATGACAGGCCCTGTGGGAGGGTGGGGCTAGGGTGCTGCTGGGTGGGCTCAGGTCACCTCTGAAAGGCCTGGAAATCGTACCCTGGGGAAATGTGCTTCGGGACACCTCCAGCAGGGAAGGAGGTCTAACTGATGACAGGAGCCTGAAGCCAGCCTGTGGAGGACAGCGTGGTATGCAGATGATTTGCCCTCTCCACTATCAGCTCCAGAAGAGACACCCCCTCACACCCCTCACACTCACAACCTCCCCCACGGGTATGTGAGGTGTGAACACACGAACACGCACACATAGGGCTGGCTCATCTGGTCCTACAAGCTGAGCTCATCACGGGCGACGTGGGCCCATTTACCTACTAAACCTATGTCTCAGTGGTCAACAGCTTCATTCTAACCAAATCAGGGTGACGCAGTGCATTTTCTCCAATCCAGGAAATCAAACGTCTCAGGGGAGACAGTCAGCTCCCTTTTCTAATCCGCAAGAAGTAGCCAGTGGCTCAGTGCAGCAGCTACTGCGCTGCCACGCTGCTCTCACCTCACCTTCTCCAGCTCCTGCAGGAACACCTGAGCCACCCAGGACGCCCTCTCAAAACAGGTGACCACTTCCTCTTCCCGCTCAGTCAGGCGGCAGCGGGAGGCAATGGAGTTGGGCAGGCGTTCCAAGGAGAGACCTGTGGGAAGAGGGGAGCCCTTCAGACCTGCCTGCCTGGGCCCTGGCTCCAGGCCCTTTCCTGGCCCGGGCTCCTCCAAGGGGTTAGGGAGCATTCGCAGTGAGAAGCAGAGATCTGCGGAGAGGAAGCAGCAGCTAAAGCAATGTGGACACAGCGGCAGCAGGGAGCAGGCAGCGAGGCCAAGAGCAGGTGCCAGCCCACGTGGGGCATTGCATGCCAAGTTCACCCTGCTCCTGACCACCCTGCACGCTGGCTCCTCAGTCACTGGAAGAAAATCCCCACCCCAGAGTGCGCCCCCTCCTAGCGGTGTGCACCCTCTGTGACCAGTTCTCTTCTCTCCACTGGATGAATGCTCTGCTCCCCCAGGTGGGTGAGTGGAAGCCTTTCTGGGCAGCCACAGCCCAGCCCTGCACCTACACCAGAGCCCATCTGCTGAGACCTCACGGGAGCTGCCTGCGCTCAGGTCCTGTCTCTGCAGGCAGGGATACCTGCTGTTGCCTCCCCACATCCAAGTCCATCTTTCAGGAACCCCTGTTACTTGCCCTTTGACCTTCCTATCCTCTCAACCAATACAAGGGTCATGTTGCCTGGCTCAGGATGAGCACATGGTCCTGACAGGGCCGACCAAAGCCAGTCCTGGAAGTGCTAGTCTTTCTACTGGCACCAGAAACCGGCCAAGAAAAAAACTCTACCCAGTGTGAATATAGACAACTCCGCACACTTAAAAACAAACAAACCAGCCGGGTGTGGTGGTGCACACCTGTAATCCCAGCCTTTGGGAGGCTGAGGCAGGAGGATCAGTGTGAGTTTGAGGCCAGCCTGGGCTACAAAAGTGAGCCCAAGGCTAGCCTGAACTGCGTAGTGAGACCCTGTCTCAAAAAGACCAACCAATCGAACTAAATCTTAAAAAATCTAAATGAATCAATCTAACAAAGATGGGAAAAAAAAAAGAAACTGCTAAACTTATGAAGAAAAAAGTCCACATGAAATAAGGATCAGGTGTGATGGAAAAGGGCAGATTCCTAGAGACACTGACCACCCAGACACAGCCTTCCCCGGGGCTCCACCCATTGAAGCTCCCGGGAGCATGAGCCCATATTCCCCTACACATACACACGCACGCGCACACACACACACACACACATATGCCCTTGCTTTTGTTTTGCCAAAGTCAGCCTGAGTTGGCTTCTGCTGCTCACAGCTAACACAGGCCTACTAGAGAACACTGCCCTCAGGATCCCCACTCCCCAAGGTACAGAATCCAAGCCCCAAGCATCTCTGTATCCTCCATGGCAGCTTCTGCATGATCAGTGTCCTAGCTGACCTCCTAAAAACAAGTAAGGTTGAGGTCCTTGACTGCTGCCTGCCCCAACACCCAAGGATGGATGCTAGTGCTCCACCTTGCTGTGGTGCTCTCTGCACGGGCGACCACAGTGACCCCTAGCTGGCCTCCTTCCCTCCAGCCCCACTCCACACCAACCCATCCTCACACTGCTTCCACAGGGACCTTTGTAAACTCGGCAGGGGCCCTTCCTGCCCGAGGGCCAGGTCCAGGCTCCAGGTGCTCCAGCCCAGGCCTTCTGGATCTCTGTGTCTCTCCACCCTCAGCTCACTTCCTCCCTGCCTCACCCACACCCAGCCTCCTGTTCCCCACCACAGCATGGGGGGGCCCCTCTTGACTGCTCAAGTTGCTCCTCCTGCACCCCCAGGTCCACCCAAATGACCCAATACTGCTCACCTCTTCTGACCCTCTGGGCGGCACCACCTCTATGAAAGCCTCCCCACTGGCCCTGGAATAGCTGGCTGTTCCTTCCCTTAGCCTGGTTTACACTTTTACATTCCTGTGTCACTATTCATTACACTAACCCGTTCACCCACTTCTCAACCTTATGGTGCTGGCCATTCTACCACCCAGCACAGGGTAGGCAGCAGCCAGGCACTGCAAGGCTGGAGGGAAATGGGCCAGATCTCAGCCACCAGAGTACAAAGTGCTCTGCAGATGGAAAAGGAATGGGGCTGTTTTTCTTGACTGTGTTTCAACACACAAGGATCAGTCACTTTGTCCTCCATCAGGATGGGGTGTGACTAGGTCCAAAGCTCAGGGCACCTGGGGTTGGGGAGAGTTCCTCTCTCCCAAGGACTAGCGGAGGAGCAGAGGAAAAGCCCACTCCTTCCTGGGGCCAGCCCAGACCCTCCTCTCAGGATGAGCAGCCTGTCTACCCTGCAGAAAGGTGGCACCTGGCCCAGAAGACCAAGCACAGGGGCAGAACATAGCCACTCCAAGAAGCACAGAACAGATCCGCTTTAGCACCATGGTGACCCTGTGGCCCCCAGGATGTCCTGAAGCTTCCTCAGGCCTGCACAGGGATGGGAGATGCCAGCTGCTAGCAGGCTCAGGCTGCTGCTCCCACAAAGGCTCAGGAGGGGGCTCCACCTTCCCTGTGCTCCATTGCTCCTCTCCACCCACCATGCCACTTGAAAAGTTCCAAGCCCACTCTTGTAGAAAGCTCAAAACAAAGCCACCTCTGCTCAGAAGCCCTTCAGAGGGGTCAGGTTTCCCTACCTCTGCCTAGCACAACATGTTGACTTCACCTCAAGGGTGCTGATGTTTGTCTTTGTAGTGCCAGAGCCCCAGGGCTGGGCCTGGAGTGTGCTAGACAACGCTCTGCCCATTTCCAGTCTATCCTAGCCAGTGGGAGACCAGGGCCAGGTCTACAGGAAGGGTGCAGAAGGGCACAGAAGGCACGCCCAGCTAGGGCCCGGGGGAGCCCTCCCTCTGTACTCAAAAAGCAGTTCCTAGAGAATGCACAAATCGTAGTGTATTTATACACTAAAATAAAGCACAGAAAGAAATCTAAAGAATTATATAAGTATGCCTAATATCCGTAAAACACGGACAAATTCGTTTTATTTTCTTGTACCAGGAACTGAACTCAGGGCCTTCTGCTTACCGGGCAGACACTGTGCAGGTGAGCTGTATTCCCAGTCCAAATATGGACACATTTCTAATAAATTGTATTTTGTGGGAAAAGACATCAAACAGTACAAGCTGCATGGCTTCATTTATATGACATTTCTTTAAAAGGCAAATTAATCTATCAGAATAGCGAATACTTAGCAGGTGCCTGGAATGGGGATGCAGGAATTAGGAAGGAGCCTCCTGAGAGACAGACGTCCCTGCCTCTTACGAGGGTGCTGGGACATGGGTGTACACACAAGTCCAACTCACCGAGCTACACGTGTGAAATCTGTGTTCATCTCCCTGTTTGAAAATTAATCAGAAAGTAATAGAAACAGGCAGGAGTCAGAGAAATAGGACCAAAGTCAAGGGGCCATGCTCCCTGAGGTGGGCCTCTGTAAAACGCACACATACAAAAGGCCAAAAAAAGCCGGGTGTGGTGGCACACGCCTGTAGTCCTAGCACTCGGGAGGCTGAGGCAGGAGGATCAGTGCAAGTTCGGGGCCAGCCTGGGCTACAAAAGTGAGCTCAAGGCCAGCCTGAACTGCATAGCGAGACCCTGCCTCAAAAAGGCCAAAAAGGTCCCCAATGCTGGCAAGGGCTTTTCCTGAGTAGGGTCACTGTCCAATCACGCAATTCTACCCTAAAAACAGGCTTCTTTACCTATGTTTGTTCTCAGACAAATCTGCTACCAAGGCCCATTTTCCTGCCCAGTGTCTGATGGGAAACCACCTGACTTGAGAGCTTCCTTCTCCCTGCTGCCTTCTGAGCCCTTGGTACAAGCGGCCAGACCACACCACCAGGTGCATGGCGTGGGGGCACTCATCCTCAGCCCCTGGAAGGAACGCAGGGCTTGTGGCACGCCTTGCAGGGTCCCCACGAGAAGCCAGCAACTGCCTCCTGAGGGGCCTTCCGGAGCCAACACACAACTCCGTGAGCGAGCCGGAGAGCCGTCACAGCCTCTATGCTTTCGCTTGGAAGCGAGCAGACTTGGGCCCAGTGCCTCCATCTGCGATGACTCAGCCCTTCCCAGGCAGCCCCCATTCCGTGCAGGCCTGTCCGCGGACACTGAGGCCCTGGGCCCTGTACTCGGGCATGGAGACAAAGTGCTTCCTCTGCTGTGGACCAGGCTTTGAGATGAGCAGGCACCCACAGCACCACAGAAGACTCACCCCAGAGCTGGGCACCTGAGCACAGGGGAAAGAGGAGAGTGATACAGCACCTCCTTTGGCCCAAGAGGCGGTTTCAGGGCCCACGGGCCACACTCCAAAGCGGGCAGCTGTGGGAATGTCAAATGGTACAGAGCTGTGAGCGCAGCGCAGCGCTCCTCAAGATACAGAAACCTCACCAGGCGTGGCGGTGCACAGCTGTAATCCCAGGCTCCCAGGGCTGAGGCGGGAGGACAACTCTAAGTTTGAGGCCCACTTGAGCAATGCTGAGTTCAAGGACAGTCTGAACCACATAGCAAGATCCTGTCTCAAATAAACAAAATAGATAGGCAGACAGATAGATAGATAGATATACACACACACACACATACACACATAGATACAATTGGAAACTAGCATTGTGTGACCCAGCAATTCCACCTTGAAGTATAGACTCAGGCCAGCAGGGCTTTGCAGAGATCGAGGTTCAGGTGCCCTGCAGCACTATCCACAATACTGAAAACATGACAGATAAAGAGACCCACAAAATGTGGCACATATGCACATCTGTTATGCTTTGTGTCTAGTTGTCCCTCAAAAGCCTCATGCCACCACTGCACAGCTTCTAGAACTTGTGATTAATTTATGACCCAATGCTGGGATCACAGGTGTGAGTGCTACACCTGCCCCGGAGGGACAGCCTGGATACAGCAGAGGAAGGGAGCGGCCCGAGAGCTGCCACAGCCTTGCACTGTGCTGTCCTCTGCCTCCATAAGCTGCTGCCCTCTGGCATGGGCCACTCTGCCCTGGAGCCAGCTGAGTATGGACTGCCACTGCCACTAACTGTGGGCTAAATAAATCTTCCTGCCTTCATTCTGGGTGTTGGGTATTCTGCCCCAGGAAGGAAAGAAGAGTGACTGAGACAACATCCAGGGCAATGCCATTCCACCTTATAAGGAAAGAGATTCCAACATGTGCTACGGTAGAGCTTAAGTCTTGAGGACACCAGGTTTAGTGAGACGGGACAGACACAAAGGTGCAAACACTGCATCAGCAATGGCAGACCTTTTAGAGCTTTTAATGATGACCACAGCTCAGAGTGCTCATGTCACAGGTTCACCACCACTGTACCATGTGGCTCCATGTACATAAGATCAAATGCTGAGAATCAGAAAATAAAAGGATATTTGCCAAGGGCTTGAGGAGGAAATAAGAAGCAGTTTCTGCTTAGTTAGTACTTATCTTCGGTTCTGCAAAATGAAGAGTTCTGGAGATTGCACAACACTGTCCTGGCAGCGCTGAACTGCACACACTTACAAGTGCCAGTCGTGCTCTTCTCTTCCTTGTCTCACCATTCCCTCCCCTCCTCTGGCTTCCACACCCTCTGAGTCCAGCCCAGACTCCCAGGTGTCTTTCCTGACCCTCAGTGACCCAGCCCGGGTCCCCAAATTGCAGGCTCTTCACTCCCCTCACAGTACCAGATGAGGCCACCGTGTCCCCGTGTGAGCGTAGATCCGCGTCTCC
>PVJA010003550.1:64416-94074 GCA_004027025.1 Myocastor coypus | reverse complement strand
TTTTTTTTTTTTTTTTTTTTTTTTTTTTTTTTTTGTCTTTTTGAGACAGGGTCTCGATATGCAGTTCAGGCTGGCCTTGAGCTCACTTTTGTAGCCCAGGCTGGTCTCGAACTCGCACCAATCCTCCTGCCTCAGCCTCCCAAGTGCTGGGATTACAGGCGTGCGCCACCACGCCCGGCTGAGATCTGTTATTGATGTTTTATACTATTTCCATTGTGATTGGGGTTTTGTTCCTAAAACCTTAGGCTACCCTATGTCTTCAAGAGTTTTACCTATTTTCTTATCTTTCATTCTCTTATTGTTTCCATTTTAATATTTAGATTTTTGATCTATTTTGATTTTAGTTTAATTCATGGTATTAGATAATATGTCTAGTTTTAGTCTGTGGCGGATGAAAAGTCAATTTTTCCAGCGCCATTTATTAAAGAGACTTTTTTTTTTCAGTGAAACTGTTTAGCTCTTTTGTCAAAGAGAAGGTGGCCTGTGTGTTTCAAGTTGTTATGGTGGGCATGTAGCTCAGTGGCACAGTGCCTACCTGGCAAGTGTAAGGTTGTGAGTTCAGTTCCTAGTTTTTTTTTTTTTTTTTAATGGTTGGAGTTATTTCTGCATCTTCTTATCTGTTCCATTGAACCTCAGATCTTTTTCTTGTTTTCTTTTTCCAATACCTGTTTTTATCACAACTTTGTAGCATGATTTAAAAGTCAGAGATTCTGATGCCCCCCCAGTTTGCCTTTGGTGTTTTTCTTTTCTAGGTCTCTTCGGGTTCCAAGTAAATTTTAGGATTATTTTCTTTAAATCTATGAGGAATGCTATTGGTATATTGATCAGGAAGTGTTTTGGGGAAGATTTTGGGATCTTCACTAGGTAGAGTATCATGTCATCCACAAGTAATGATAATTTCAGTTCTTCCTTTCCTATCTTTATTCCTTTCTCTTGTCTAATTGTTCTGGTTAGAGATTAGCCTGTTCTCTACTTTGGTTGCATCCTTCTCTGGTTTGGTATCAGGGTATGGTAATACTTTCTCAGAACTATATTGAATAGGAGTGGTGACCATGGATATGTTTGTCTTGTTCTGATTTTAGAATGAAAGCTTTTAGTTTTGGAGTATTTAATAAGATATTGGCTGGACTTTTTTTTTTTGTCTTAATTGTCTTATCAGACTAAGATAATGATCTTCTGTTCCAATTTTCTGTAGGGTTTTTATCATAAGTGGGTATTGAACCTTGTCAAATGCTTTTTCTCCATCTAGTGAGATGATCATGTGATTTCTGTTCTTGGCTCTTGCTGGTGTGATATATTACATTTATTGATTTGTATATGTTGAACCATTGCTGCATCCCTGGGATGAACCCTCCTTGGTCATGGTATATAATCTTCTAGATGGTTGGCTGCACTGTTTGTCATTTTTAAGTTGAGGCTTTTTGCATCTGTCTTCATTAGGGAGATTGGCCTGTAGTTCTCTATTTTGGTTGTGTCCTTCTCTGGTTTGGTATCAGGGTAATACTTGCGTCCAGGAATGACTTTGGAAGTGTAGCTTCCCCTTTGAGGAGTAATGGCATTAGTTCTTCTCTGAATTCCTTTTTCTTTTTTGGTACTGAGAATCCAACTCATGATCTTGTGCTTACCAGGCAGGCACTTGTGCCACTGAGCTGTCTCCCTGGCAGGTCTTCTCCGAATGTTTTACAGAATTTAACAGCGAATCCATTAGGGCCTGGGATTTTCTTTGTTGGAGACAACCATGAAATGTGAAAGACTTTGTGCAGTGAAGGCTCACTTCTCTTGGGATGCATATCCAGTGTGGTCATCATAGTCACTTGGAGACCCACACTGATAAAAGTTCCCTTTCACATGAGCTTCCAGGAAGGGAACTGGCTTGAAGTCTCCCCTAGAAGTAGCACATTTCATTTTGCTTATTTCCTTGTCTAAAACAAGTTAGCATGCCATAATTCTGTGGAAAAATACAGTCCAGTCCTGTGTGAAGATAAAAGATGCTAATGTTTGTGAGCTAGAAGCTAGGCATCTGGGTGGCAGAGTCCAAGCTGGTGGCCATGACTGTGCAGATCAAACACATGGCAAGTGTCTATCCTGAGGCTGTCTCTGAAGCAGTCTGTTGCCCTGGATGCAGAAGAAATGTCCTGAAAAGAATTTAAGTACCAGCCATTTGGGAGGCTGAGGCAGGAGAGTCACTTGAGCCTAAGAGCTCAGACCAGCCTGAGCAACATAGTGACACCTGATTTGAAGAAGACAAGACAAAATCAAACAAAAGCTAGGAAAAATAAGTTAAGTAAATCTCCCCCATCATATGCTCGTTAGAGTATATAGACTGGTAGCCGGGAAGAGCAATGGATTTTCTTTTCTCTTGCTGTTTCCTTCTACCCAACCCAAGTCCTCAAACATGCTAAGACAGGGACCACCATGGAGATGCGCCCTTAGCCCCAAGAACATGGATTCTTGAGTTAGACTACTTGGCTCAAAATGCCAGCAGCCATGCCAGAGATTAGCCATGACCAAGGGCAAATTACTTAGCCTCTCTGTGCTTCAGGTGCCTCCTTTTAAACAGACCAAGCTTTGCAAGTTACTGTATCATTAAGAGGAACTTAAAAACTTGTGTCTGGGAGTGTGACACTACTGATGTACCATAGCAGTGTGTAGTAACTATTAAATGTTAGCTACTATTTATTATGCTACCAAGTGAATGACATTTTAAGAAGTTAACTATAAGCAAAACATTTGACAGTCTTACTTTGTAAGGATATCACTATGTAGATGAGCCAGGTTATGCTGATGGGGTGCTGCTTAATTTTAAAAGATTTTTTTGTTTTCATTCTTGTTTTACATGGGATTATAGATCAAATCCTATTTTAAGAATCTCAACATAAAAGAGCTTGTTGATTTAGTTCCTCAATACAAGGAATGATTGAAGAATACAGGGCATGTTTCAGTTAAAAAGCATTATAAGAAAAGACACGTTTCCATTTATCCCCATTAGATACTCTCTGACGTTGAGCACACTTATCCCATTATTCTTGACACTTTCTGAAGCAGTTCTGGATATCATCTTTCGCAAGTGTCTTGACAGAGTATGATAAAAAGACAGCAAATACTGCTGCTAAGTGCATCCACTAGAAAGCAGGCTTTAAAGCACCTTCAGGTGTGTCCTCATCCACCTGTTCCCTGGATCTGGGGCCTTGCAACTTCTGGCTCTTCCCTAGCCTCAAAATGACTATGAAAGGAAGCAGTTTGCATTGATTCAGGATATTGAGGCAGCTGTGGTAGGACCGCTGAAGGTGGTCACAGAAGAGGACTTCCAGAACTGCTTCAGAAAGTGACCCAGGCAATGAGGGTACGTGTGTTCAAGGTAGAGGGGTATTTTGAGGGGACTAATGACAATACATCTTTTCCTGCAGTAAATTTGTTTTTATTTAAACATACAATATTTTTTAGTCAGACCTTGTATGTTTGTGCTCAGCAAAGCCAGTATATCAAAATCTTAGATATGTACAATTTAAACTAGAATTTGATTAAGAAAAAAAAAAAAAACCTCTGAAGGCAAGAGTTCTTGGTGGAATAATGGGTGTATCCTTGCCCCTCAGCAAACAAACACATGAAACTATTTGGCGACATTTTGTCATGAAGGGGAAGGGCGGTTCTTGTTGGCATCTAATGAGTAGTAGCCAGAGATGCTGTGCACTTGAAGCACACAGGTCAGTCACCTCCTTAATAAAATTACCAGTCTCAGGCCTCATCAGCACTGGCTCAAGCAACCCTGACCTTAAACTTAAAAAAATCCATTTACCATGAGTTAGTTTCAGTAGAAGGGTACCTTGGGAGTCCAAAACTCAGGGAGATTCCTGCTGCCACTATTGTAGGAATGACCCATAGAAAATAGTATGAGGTCGTCTCTAAACCCTGCTAGGCAGTACTTCATAAAAAGATGTGCTGTAGGAGGTCTGTTGCGTGGCTAGTCCACTGTTAGACCTGTGTTCAGTCTCACCCATGAGAGTGGCTGTTAGGACATTTTGTTTGCATGGAACACACGTTCCTCACCAAAGTATGAAGTTGCCATGACAGTGTGTTAAAATAGTTATATTTTAATTTGCATCTAGTGATGACTGGATAATTTGATACTTGGTCTGAGAGCATATCTTGGACCAGAGCTTTTTCAGTCTGGCATTGTTGACATGTTGGTTCTGATTATTCTTTTCTTTATCTTTAAAAGAAAATCTTCTGCCTGTGCATGCTAGGATATTTAGCACCATCCCCAAGGTCTCCTACCTACTAGATGCCAGTGACACTCTTCCTTAACCCTATGGTCACCCCACCGAGGAAATGAAAACTTTACCATTATCACATATCCCTAGTATGTGAAGGTGAGCAGAATTGCTTCCCGGGGAGATTCAGTGTCCTTCCTAATTTTGTTGAGGGTATTGCTTTCTCTTGGACCAAACAGAGAGATTGAACTAAGTAGAGTCAAGCAGGAAGGGAAGGATGGGAGTGCTTTTAGCATTGAAGCTGTGTGGAAAATCCAAATGACAGTTGAAGGGAATCTCAGAATACAAGACAGGGGAGCACATGGTGGAGAAGGAGAGTGTTTCATGGCTGCTCTGGGGCAGGAGCAAAGTAAGAGAAGTTATGGGGAAGGAAGACCCTCAGATTTACCGGAAAGCTAGATTTTCAATTATGTCTCTTAATGAAATGTCGTCTGGTAAGGGCAGCGCTGACAAGGATACAGGAGAAATGGTTCCATGCAGTCATGGTAGGGAGGGAGGTTCTCTGCTGCTTAAGCTGCTCATTATCTGGAGGCCATGAAGACAATCAGTCAATGAACTATTCTAGTGAAATATAACTTTCATTTTTTCAGGAGTCAAATAAAGCAATCTAAAATGACTAAATTTGTTTTTCATTATTTATAAGAATTCCTGTTTAGCACTGAGTTAAATGAAGTGTTAGGAAGTGAACTGATAGATGTTTAGAACAGTTAGAGAAGTTTCTTTCCCAGGATAAGCTTTTGATAAATGTTAGTTATCATTGACTGTTAAAATAAAGACCAGGAATGTGCATATTTTGTGTGGTTTTCGTTTCAAATTCCTTATTCTACATCTCTGAATATTGTTAATTCTTTTATGATACATATACCATTAATTACCATGTTAGGATACATGTATTAATTTCTGGCAAAGCAAATTATTAAATTAACGTGAACATCCCATGTGCCAGCTGTTTTGAGTGAACCACAGTTTTCTATAATCTGCTACATGTGGAGGCTTAATATTTACAACCAGGAACTTTACATCATTATCAGCAGATTAGTAAATTATATATTTGGAGCTTAAGTATTAAGTTGACTTTCTGCTTCATTACTCAGTGAGCATGAACTTTGTTTGGATCTTTGAGGTATATCACCTAAGAGGGGATGAAAAGTATCTAGTAGCAACCAGCTTTCAATACTAAATATACTTTCAAAACTTACTGAATCATCTGCGTTTTATTTAGTTACCATGTATGTACTATGTTGGCGAAACAGAAGCCAACTTCAGTTCGTTTGCTTCAGCTAAACACCACTCTGGGATGTGATGTGACCCATATTTGATTTTTACTTCAACAGAATGGGGGAGCAGGACAGTGAACTGAGAATGAAAATTCCTGTATTCATTATTCCAAGGCCTTCGGCAGTCTTTCATCTTTTAGGAGCTCCATTTCCTAATGTATTAGATAGGAGTAGCACTCCTGGCTTCACATGAAGTCAGAAAGAGTAAAGTAGTTTTGAAGGCACTATGACGAACATGAAGCTTGCTGGCTTGGTCTCCCCATTTCTAGAGTGTGCTAGTGGGTTTCCCAAATATAGGTCTAAACGTTTAGCTTCTTTTCAAAGTTTTTCCAAGTCCCCTATGGAATACAAAGTTAAATGTAAAAATTTCAGTATCAGCTTGTCTTAGTTACTTTTTTGCTCATTGCTGGGACAAATACCCAACACTCAAAATGAAGGAAGGAAAGGTTTATTTAGCTCACAGTTCGTAGAGGTTTCAGTTCATATTCGGCTGGCCCAAGGCTGAGTGGAGCAGGACGGAGAGGATCCAGTTCATGGCGGTGGAACAGCAACAAAATGGCGGCAGAGGTAGCCAACCAACACGGCAGCAGAGCAACAGCAACAGCTAGAGCTCCAGTCTGTCTCTCTGTCTCTCCTTATATTACAGTCAGGCTCTCCGCCTTAGCTCCCGCCCTAGGCTACACCCATAATCCCAGAAGTACTTCCACCCATAATCCCATCAGTACTAAAACCCATAATCCCAGGGATCATGGATCAAGTCTCAAACTCTAGAAGTCCCCGCCCAATGACTCCATGAGGCTTTGGGGGGACAACTAGACATAAACCATAACACAGCTGCACGATGACTCCCTCTCTGGCCTTGCAGGTAGGTCCTTAGCCGGCTATTCCACTGGCCACCCTGTGTGTGATGCCCGCTCCTATTGCCTACTTCCTGCAGGTTGTCCCCTCTTCAGAGAGCCTCTCCGTCTGACCAGCTACTTTGCCTGGTGCTTGCCTCTGAATGGAGGCAGACATATCCTACTTTTCATTAGTGTTATAGCTTAGATGTATCTCCATTCTAGAGCTTTAAAAAAACAAGGAAGATTGAGTTTTTTGGTCTCCAGCTCTTTCCAGAAGGATAGGTCTTTTTCCTTTTTCCTTTTTTTAAAATTGTTTTAATCTTTCATTTATTTGGTATGGGGTTGGACTCTAGTCCCCAGTGCTGGGATTATAGGCATACACCACCATACCCAGTTTCAGCAGCTGACATGGCATGGGTCCTGTGTGGCATGGGTACAAGAGTCAAACCTGGGTCCTTGCACTTGCCAGGCAGGTGCTTAGACCACTGAGGTATCTTTTCAGCCCCAAGACAAATAGATCTTACAAGATAGTGTTTTAGCCAGGCATGGTGGCTCATGCTTGTAATCCCAGCACTTGGGAGACTGAGGCGAAGAGGTTCACCACGAGTTTGAAGCTAGTCTGAACTGCATAGTGAAGCCTTGTCTCAGAAAAACTTAAAAATAAGACACATCTTCTGGTGGTACACAGTGCCTGATAACATAATAGCTATTTTGATGTATATAAGGTGAGCGAATCAGTAGATAAAAACAGATAGTTCAGGTGGAATTAGAGAATGGAATTAAGTGTTCATGTGACTGGAGAACTAATTGTGCTGTAGCACCTTTGGCTAAAAAAAAAAAATCTTAGTTATTTAGAGTGTATGAGAAATTTATTTTCTTTTTTATTTATGAATAATAAATTTGAGACAACAAACACAATTCACCTGTTGAGCCTAGTGTATTGTTCATACCTAAAGACTGTCATTTTAAAAGAAGTATGTTGCATTTTAATGGAAGTTTTAAAAAGTAATTAGTAATGTTTGAATAGTTCTTACATAAATAAAATAGAAGAAAAACCATTTAAAAGATTCCCTATCCTTTCAAAGCTAATATTTTAATTTCTTTTTAAGAAATGAGTACATGTATATAGTACATAATGTTAAATTCCTTGTGGGAAATTTGTATAGGTATGTATCATGTCTTTATTCTATATTTTCATCCTACTTTGTGGCACTCTTTCTCTGTCTTGGTGCTGCCCCTACCCCGCCCCTGATGGTACATGTATGACACACCTTAATCCCCTTCTCCTTGTCTTGGTCCCGCCCCCACCTCTGATGGTACATGTATGACACACCTTAATCCCCTTTTTGAGTCCCCTCTTGGAAGTGGCCTGTCTGTCCACCATCAGATGAATAAAAAAAGAAAATTTGGTATTTACACACAGGGAGCTACTGTACTCTCCATAAAGAAAGCTAAAATTAAATCATTTGTATGCATTTTAATTTCTTTTAGTTGAATGTTTACTTTAGATTGTTCAATGGATGAATAAAAACTCTTTAAAATTAAGAAAAAATAGTCTGTTGCTTATGTATAGTGGATGGGCTATCTGTGGATCTATTTCAGGGCCAATCTTTTGAATGAAAATAGATTTAGATTACTTATAAACATGGTATAATGTTGATTCACCACGTAAATACAGCGAGAAGCAGCAGAACCTTTTGATGTTTGCTTGTTTCAAGTAAGTTCTTATACACAGTTGCAGCTTGGCGTTGATGCTGCATATGATATTTTCCAGTGCTTTGTTTAGCTCCTACCCTCTTGAGAGCTAAACTGGGGGTGGCTGTTTTTCTGGGTGTACCCAGGAGTGATACTCTGGAGATGGGCTCTACATTAGTATTCTCTTAGCACTTTCTTGCCTCATCCCAGAATATGTATAAGGGTGTTAGGAAGATTTTCAGGGAACAGTGATGATAAATGGGTTTTGGTCCCTTGGGATTTGTAACAATAAATGCTCATCGTGACCCCCAGAAGCTATGTGACCGACTGAGTAGTTTGCTGTTCATGTCTGCAAGTGTTCTAAGGAATATAGCTTGAAAAACAAGATCACATATAATAGGATAGAATTTTTTTTGATCACTGTTTTTAAGATTCAGAAAATTGTTGCCGTCATCCTTATTTAATGACCACACCACCAACAATAAAAAATACAAAAAAACCCCAAGCAGAATTGGGTTGACTTTGACAAAAGTATTTTTAATTAGAGTCAGATGATTATTGCACACAAGCCTCTTAATAAAAAAGAAGCAGAATTCTAAAGATGAGTCATTTTTCCTATAATTGAGAAGAGTTGAAATATCATTTCTTTTCATCAGAAAACTGTGACATTTGAGACAGATTTAGATATGTACAGCTAACCTGTTGAAGACTTTGAGAGTTTCTGGAAAAATACTCTTTCCTGAGAGAAGGTAAAATTAACCGAAGCATAGCCATGATTAGCTTCATACAGTGAAAGAATTATAACAATGGACAGGAGGCTTAGGTCCTTATTCTTAAAGAATAAACTCTGAAATGTGAGTATTATAGATACAAACTAACTGTAGACCCAGAAGAGTTCTTTCCTGTGGCGTTAGTGAGATTAAACTATGTTCTTGGAAACACCTAGATTTTTTTTTTTTTTTTTTTAACAGAACAGAGATTTTATTTTTTCTGAAAAAATTTAAATACTACAAAGTTATAGAAGACATTTGTAAGTGTTCATTAGAATTAGACTAGTGGGCTGTCCAGATAGCTCAGTGGACTAACGTGCCTGCTTTAGGTACAGGGATAGGGTTTGATCCCCTGACATGCAGTGCTGGCCCTGTTCCTATGATGTGCTGAGAAGGTGAATGAGACTGGGTATGGTGGCTTGTGCTTGTAATCTCAGTGCTTGGGAGGCTGAAAATAGGAGAATCTCTATGAGTGTGATCTGTGTAGTGAGATCCTATACTAAATACATTTACAAAAAAAGAATTAATCTAGAACTCATGAACTGATGCAGGGAAATCAGAGAGAGAGAGAGAGAGAGAGAGAGAGAGAGAGAGAGAGAGGTGTACATGTGTATTTACAGAAATAAAATTATATGATAGCTGTACATTGTAGTAAACAGAATCATGCCCCTGGAGCCCCCTCCCTTAGATGTCTGTGTCCTAATCCTCAGAATCTGTGACTTTGTGGTTATTGGGAAAGTAGAATTAAGATTACAGATTGAACTAAGGCTGCTCACTGACTTTGAGATGAGGCCAGGATCCTGGGTTACCTAGGCGGGTCTCGTGATATCACAGGAGGGAGGTGGAAGAGAAGTTCAGAATCATGCCCTGTGACAAAGATCCAACCCGCTGCTCCAGATTGACGATGGGACCACAAGCCATGGAGTGTAGACAACATCTAGAAGTTGGAAAAGATAAAACAAAAACAAAAAACAGTCCCAGAGCTCCTTCATGGAAGCCTCTAGAAAGAAATGCAGCTCTGTAACGACCTTTTATTTTATTTTATTTTTAGTACACAGCCTGCAAGCTCTCACTATACAGATCAGACTCATGGTAATCCTTCTGTTTTTAACCTCCCAAGTGCTGGGATTATAGGTGCATGGCACCATGCTTATTCTCATTTGCCGGTTCAGTGTGCCCTGGGGGTGGGGCCAGCACAGCAATGCTAAAGACCTTGATTTTATCCAGAGAGAAACACTTTGGATTTCTGATCTCTGAAATTCTGAGATAATACATCTACGTTGTTGTAAGACATGAAATTTGTGCTAATTTATTACAGCTACTATGGGGAAGAAACATGTAGGTATACTGAAACCTGTTTAGATGGGACTACCTGTGTTGCAGACTGGCTCCCTTTATAGCCAGTATTATTTTTTGGCACAGATTTTTACCTCGTACAGAAGTATACGTGAAGAATATATACTAAGTGATGATTCACCTATTGCTCCCAGAAGTAGCTTAAAAAGTATAGTCTAGCAAAAGAACTACATTAATAAAGCTCAGGCATTTGAGATTCAGAATCACTTCATGACTCCAGGATCAGTAGATTCCTTTCATTCACATGACGTTATTTTAAAAATAATTTCCCTTAAGCCTTTTTGGAATCGAAGCGTCATAGGATGCAATGAATTCTACCTATATCCAGGGATAGCGTTTCCCTCTCAGAAGTTTTCCTTCAGCTATTCCACTGCCCTTCGTCATGCCTCTGAAAAGTCTTGGGTTTACCTCCATGGTGACTTTCCAACTGCCTGAGATATGCAGTCTCTGCTTGCAAGTTGTTTCTGGTCCAGTGGTTGAGAAAGGCACACAGAGAGTAAATATAGCTCAATATGGTAGTGTAGTAAAATAAATAATGCATGGATATTGTGGAACACCCAGGGATCCTTGCACCCCTGCCAAATGTTTTAGAATATAAAATGCTAATTCAGATTTTAAAAGAAACATGTTGCTGTGGGCTCCCTTACAAGTTGGAAAGCATAAATTCCAGCTCAACACCTGACACCTGTTACATAAAGCACATTTTTATAGTCAATGGACGGCTTCCATAAATCATTTTGTCATATACCTATCAATGGAAGATGAACTATTTGGTGACAGATACGCTTTAGTCAAGAGGGACATTTTTCAAGTATGTGAAATAGGGAATAGCAGCATTGTTTCTCATTTGCCATTTCAAATGATTTTAGGGTTTCTGAGTTGTGTTTTTTTTTTTCTTTTCATGATTTAATACTTGAGTTGTGTTTTCTAAAAATAGATAATTTTTGAAATAGATAATCTATACCCTGCAAAGATTTTTATTCTTTCCTCTTATTTTTCTAAATAGCATTAGTGGGTGCTTTGATTTTTTTAAGATACATTTTTATAGTAAATTAGATACCTGAGATAGTATAACCTGGTTATAGAATTAGGGCATGACTAATGCCAGTTTAACTCATTCAGTTCATCACCAGATCATAGTTTTAAAATGTTAGCTTTATTGACAGCTTTCACAGACTATAGGAAACAGATTTACCAAGATAGATTTTCCTTATCTCTGCAAATGGGGGGTGTGCTCAGCGGATTAAAGTGCCTGCAAGCAGGTGCAGGGCCTGGGGTTCAATCCCTGGGCCTGCCATGCTGGCCCCGCCCCCAGGACGCACTGAGATGGTGATTGAGACTGGGCGTGGTGGTGCTTGTTTACAGCCTCTTGAGACAGGTGGACCACTATGAGGCCGATCTGGGAGTGAGACCCTGAACACCCTGTAGACCCTTCCCTAAAAATACCAAAAATAAAATAAAATAAAACAAAACAAAAAAACCAAAACAAAATAAAGTTGATGGGACATCAAGCCCAGTTATTTAAAAAACCACTGATCAATGGCATGTCCTGACGCTATGTGCTTTTCTGCACATCCCTTTTTGGGGAGTAAGGAGCAGCTAGATGAGGTTAACCTCAGCTATGATTATCTCATCAAATATGAAGGTACGTATTTTCAGTTTTCTTAAAAAAAATCAAGCTTCAACACACTATTCTTCCTTATAGTATTTTATTACTTTACTTTCAACTGCTAGGAAATTGTATACTGGTGACCAGGATTTAAAACAAACAAACTGATGTGTACATATATAAGTACAGTGAAAAGCAATATCTTTCTGATTTATGAACTTGAAACTGTGTTGTAAATGTCAAATGATAATGACAAACCAAATGGAGTCATAAATTAATTTCAGAAACCAAGTAGGTCTAGTGTGATCTGAATTGTTTGGAAGATTTTTCTTCATTCACTTACCTAAGGCACTTAGCTGCCCACCTCTTTCATTCATATTAAAAATGCGCTACACAAAAGAGACAAACTGAGTCATAACATTAGTTGTGCTGGTGTCACGACATTAACTAGAATAACGGCATTAGTCAGAGCCTTGTTTCTCCTGGCAGTGATTGTTGGAAATACAAAGCTATCTATAGCTTTACTCCTCATCTCTTCTGTGATGTTCGAGGAGGCTGTCAGCATCTCCGCAGCCACTGAGGGTCACATGCCTGATTGCCTTCCTGTGCCTGCCACAGGAAGAAGTGTCCCTTTTTGTTGTACCTCTGTTTTTTTGTTTCTTGTTCCTTAGTGGGTTGTGTCATCTTGTAATTTTAGTCTGTCCCTCTCTACTGGATTTTCTTTAAGCTCTTCAAATTAATAATTCTCACTCTGAAGACACACACACACACACACACACACACACACACACGCAGCCTTCCCTCAAGCTACTACTGCTTTTATCTCTTTCCTTTTATAACCGTGCTTTGAAAAATGTGTACTCATTTACATTTTCTCGGACTGACTCATTTCCTCCAGCACCTTGCAGCTACCTGTCTATTTTTCAGAAACTGTGCTCCTCACAATTTCCAGATTCTTAGTCATGAAATCCATCCACTCTTTCTCGGTCTTCACTCTACCTTATGTCTGTGCACTGATTCTTCGTGCACTCAGCTTGATGCCCAGAGCTGCTCTTCCCTTCCTCCTGTGTGTACTCTGCTCAACCTCCTCTCAGGTGCTGGCCCTGTCTTAGTCTCACGTCCTTGGTAGCCAACATCCTCTCTGCTCATGTCTCCTCCACACACTTATCTCTAGTCCTGACCTGAGCTAGAGCTCTGGTCCCAGCAAGCTGTGAAGTTGGCTGGCACTCAGGTCCTCTACATCTGGAACCGGTTAGCTGTTTTCTCCTCAAATCCTCTTCTTCCATGATAGCTCACCTTGCTTAGGCTAAGTGTCAGCCAGTCATTAGCACTCACTGACCTTGTCTTTGTGTTGCCTTTGAATTCACCATTGAAGAGCTTTCCCCCAAGGAGTGTGTGTCCCCTCTGCTAGTATTCAGTTGTTCTTTGGTATCTGGCTACCTACAACAACCTATTTCTTAGGTTGGTGTTCTAAGCTCTTATTACTGTGGTTACAATTTTCCATTCCAGCCTCATCTATGTTTTCTCCTTTTCCATGTTATTTTCCAACTGGGCAGTAGCTCATTAGGCAAATCCCAATGGCTCATTCTTTTTTTTTTTAAGTTGTGTGTGTGTGTGTGTGTGTGTGTGTGTGTGTGTGTGTGTGTGTGTGTGTGTGCGAGGTCTCACTGTGCAACCCAGACTTGTAGGGATCCTCCTGATTTCTGGCTGCCTAGTGCTGGGGTTACAGGCATGCACCGCCATGCCCGGACTCCGTCACGAGCTCAGCGCGTCTGAGGGTAGCGCCAGTGTAGCATGCAGTGCCAGGCCCTGCATGCCCTGGCCCCTGTGTTTACCTAATCAAGTGTGTAGTCCGCTGAGCTATACCATTGGGGCCTTCGATGGCTCAGTCTTAAGGGTGTCCCTAATCTTACCACTTCTCAGCATCTCCGCTATACCTACCATGTCCAAACTGCCCAGTCTCCTGGATTACTACAGTAGCCTTTTATCTGGTTACCCTGCAGCCACTTTTGCCTTTTACAATCAATTATCTGCATAGTAGACAGAGATACCTTTTAAATGTAAAAATTAGATCATGGCTCTATAGGAATAGACTATTCTATTTCCTCTGTTTATAGCTCTCCAGTTCCTTCTTCCTTATACTCAGAACAAAATTTCCTGTCATCCATGGAACTTTTTAGAAGTTAATAGTACCTTCTTTGATTAGTAAACTAGTATTGGCCACCATTCTAAGTGGGAAAAAGGTTAGATGATAATGCACCAAGTGTTATTGGTCCCCTTAGTTAGAAACACTTCTGCATTTGGCTTCTAGCTGTCCTTAGAATATGAGAAAGTGTGTGGCCTCAGTGCCTTTGCACATGCTCACTCCTACCTATTTGGATCACTTTCGCTACTTGGTTCAGGGTTTTTCTCACATACCACCTTCCTGTTGGTCTCCCTTATGGAAGCCCTTCTCCACCCACTGTGCCCTTATGCTGCTTTACTTTCCTCTGCATACTCATTACTACTTGAAGTTAACTTCTGTATTCATGCATTGAGGTGTTTGTCCATTTCCCCTGCCAGAAGTAAGCTCTACTTGTTCACAGTCTGTTCTTAACATCTAGAAGAGTGCTTGTGATAGCATCGTGTTCAGTAGACATTTGTTGACTGAATACATGAACAGATGTCTCATACTTGGCTGTTTCACACTGCGATCTTCCCTCTTGCTGCATCCATCTAGAATGTTCCTTAATTACATCTTCAGTTCCTACCCATTCCTTTGGGACTATTTTAGCTGTAACCTTTTTATGCTGCCTTCTCGGATCTCCCAGTTCTTTAAGCCTTTCATAGAACTTTTTCAGTATGTCTTACTGTGTGTGCTGCATGCTATTGTTGAGTGGTTGTTTACATTTCTCCCTTCCTTACTGATGCCTGTGGAGTGTTGGTTTTATCCCATTGTCCCTATGGCCAAGTGCACAAGTTTCCACACTGTGTCCCTTGACCATCTTTTTATGTCTTCCTGGGAGAAAGGCTCATGGGAGACTTTATGTAGGAGACCCTCTCAGAGTGTCTACATGTTGGAAGCCTGATGTCACTTGGGAAAGTGGAGAATATTGGAGATAAAGAGACAAGCACTGGGGCCCGGCAGGATGGCTCAGTGGTCTAAAGCACCTGCTCAGGAAAGCTTAGGTGGCTGCAGGGACCATAGTTCGATCTCCAGCACCACATTCTGCACCAGCCCTGCTCTCCGGGCAGGCTGAGCCAGCCATAAAAATAAATAAATAAACAAGCAAAAAGTTCTGAAACAAGAAAAAAAATTAAAAATTCTTAAAAAAAAAAAAAAAAGAGAGACAAGCACTAAAACCTTGTGCTGTCATTGGGCTAGCCAATGCAGGCCACACTACACCTTCTGTGAATTCACACAGGGTCAACATGGTGTTTACAAGAGCCCCCTTGACGCTTGGCTTTTCTTTGCTGATCTGATGGGTTGTGAGCGTGGCTGGGAGCAGGAAGGACGAGACATACTCTATTATGAAAGTTACAGCATCACAAAACAGAAAGTTGTTAACATAAGTTCTTTCTCACTTTTAGCTATAACATACATTTTAGAAGGTGAAAGATTAACAAGGGAAGCAGTAAATGGGCTGAAACTTGTCCTCAGATTACTACTCTATTTTTTATTGAAGCAGACTTTGTTATTGTTTTGTTACAGCATTGATCTAACAGCATTGCTAATGTGGAGTTCAGTTCCATTATCTTCAGTTCCTGCTAGGACAGTGTCCACATATATGGAACAGCCAGTGTTTTATAATTTTTTTTTTTTTTTTGTCTTTTTTGAGACAGGGTCTGGCTATGCAGTTGAGGCTGGTCCTGAGCTCACTTTTGTAGCCCAGGCTAGTCTCGAACTTGCACCGATCCTCCTGCCTCAGCCTCCCGAGTGCTGGGATTACAGGCGTGCGCCACCACGCCTGGCCAGTGTTTTATAATTTAAGTGCACATAAAAAGTGTCACATAGCAAATGTGCTAGAGCAGCATACTTTGCCTTGGGGGAAAGGGCAAAGACAGGTAAATCTAAAAGAACTCCAGCCAGACGGACCACGTATTGCTGTCACACAGGAGACAGCTCCATTTGATGATGTTCCAAGGAGGCACGAACAGTAGGTTTTGGCTGGGTGAGAGCAGGGGCTTACTTTTACTGAGGTGTGTTACATGTTCTGCTTTTACTGCACCCTGTTTATCCACACAGACAGTAACGATATCCTTCCGCTTAGCACTTCTTTGTACCACATAAAGATTTTGACTTCCACAAATAAAAGGCTGTCTGAATTGTAGAATTAAGATCTATAGGAAAAATGAGTTTTAAAATGCATGACAAATTTTAGAGGACACAATGAAGCATTGTGCCATGTAGGATTTAATATTTTTATTCTTTCATTATAAAACATAAATATTTCATTTAATAGTGGAGTATAAGCTCTGTCATAAGAATATGGTGTTCATCTTTTAAGATGAAAAGATACTATAACCAACATTTTAACTTAAACCACGTATTTCATTGAACCTATTTTCCCAATATTGTTTCCTTGCTTTTCTCCGAATAGAGTGCTGATTATAGTACCATACATTTTAAGTTAGAAGCAGTTTTTCTCTGAGCAATTGTAAGGGTTTCTTTGGTGGAGGTTAGGTCTTAAAAGCATGTCGAACTCCATGTCAGCAGGATAAAGACTCAGCTGGTTGATTGTCATCACAGTTTGTTGTCAAGGCTTATTTCTTTGTGTTCAGATGCTTCTCAGAGTTCTGTTTATAAACATTGTCAGAAGCAGAGAGTGTTAAGAATCTTCCACTTGAGAGAAAAATGACAGAAACAATGAAATCTGTGCGTGGCTGGCCCCTGCTTTCATGCCTGGCCTTTCTCTCGGGCTGTGAAGGATTACTGCTGCTTACTGGAGAGCACGGAATGACACGTCAGCACACTCAATTAATTCTTGATTAAAGTTGTGTTGGGTTTCCCCTGTCGACATAAAACATTCAAAAAATTGTAGTTTTTTAAAAATTGTATTTTTATAAACTGGAACTCTTTGTCTGCTAAACTTCTGCTCCTCACCTTTAACTTCAAGAAGTTTTACAATAATTGAAACCTCTTCAGTGACTTTTTTTTTTTTTTGAAAACTAGAAGCTTTAACTTCATGATGTGTATGAAGTTTTAGATTCTTAGTCCTGATTGCAATTTCATGTCATTTCAACATCCTTCACATAGTATATACTAATAAATAGCAATAGGTTGTGAGTGTGTCTGAAGTTGGGTTGTGTAATGGTGAACTGTGGGTCAGTTGTTTGACAGAGGAGTCTCCCACAGTGAAAGCTTAAAACCCAGGCTGCCAGGAGGCTCTGCTCGATGCTAGTTGCTGAAATCCCTGAAGGCCAGACAGTGACTGCTCGCGTGGTACAAAGGAAGTGTTTCCCACTCCCGGTACCTGCTCTACTCTTCAGTCTGTCTTTGCCTAAGTTTGCATGTAAGTGCACTAGGAAGGGAGAGGATCAAACAGAAGTTCGTTTAGATCATTCATTTGACTGAGGGAGTCTAGTCTAAATATTTAGTCCCAGAACTTGTGAAATGACGTGTCTTTAAAACAAAATTTATTTCTCATCAGTGTTATATGAAGAGAGGGCTAGCTGTGGACAATCTGACATTTTTCTTCCAGTTACAAGTACAGTTACTAGAAGTTCCTAGTAAAGAATGACAGAGATGCCAATTTCAATTTCAGTGTGAAAGCAGTCCAAGTCAATTAGTTTATAACAAAACTATTTCCTGGATTCATTACTTTTCTCTTAGTTAGAGATAGGCAATAAAATGATGCGACATGGAAAGACATGATTACCTTGACTGATTTGAAGCGATTTTAGTATTTCTTTGAAGCAGAAACCTTTAAAAGTGCCCTTTTCTTTCTTCTGCCTTTCCCCTGATTTAGAGGATGAGGTGCTAATTTGAAATGATTGCTTGGAAGTTGATTGCTAATAACAGGCCACCTAGCCAAGTCTCATCTTAGACAAAATAATAGAAAGCATCCTGTGTAAGTGAATAAGATGCTTTCATATAGGGTGATGAAAAAATAATTGATTCTGATGAAGGCTTGATGAGAAGGGCACCAATGAGGAAATCCTCTCATCTTTGTAATTTATAAACTCTTGATTTAAAAAAAAAAGATAAAACTCCTGATCTCAGCAACAAGAATGCATGAACACACAGTTCTTGAGTTCAGTTCTTTTGAGTAAGCAGAACAGCTGTCTACTGGCCCTCTGCCTGCGAATAGGCCTAAAGGAAATAGAAAACAGTAGACAAAGAAGAACAAACACAGGCTGCCTCTCATCCACCAGCCCTCAAATATTTGGTTAGAGATTTCAGGGGAGAGTACATCAGGGTTTTTTTTTTTTTTTTTTTTTTAACTAGATAATGTCTGGCGGTTTTGATGCAGTTTTAGGAAGACAAACTTGAAAATAAGATAGTGGGTCCTTTATCGGATGGTGGCTAGAAAACAAGATGTTCTTATGGTTGAATATTTAGCTAACTGGGATTTACTACATTAAATACTTAATTCTGGGGGATATTTTTTATTAAATCTTTGCTTAAATATATCTAGTACTCCCTATCTTAATAGAACAGAAATGCCACAGCATTAATTAAGCGTTTCCTAATGATGCAGGGTTGTCCTTATGCATGGTCCTTGTTATACAGCATCTCAGGATGGTTAGAGTGTTTCTTTTTGTGTTTTTTATTAAGTCATATTGTCAGTTGTCAGCTCTTCATTGTTGTGATGCTTGTATCTATCAGTTCTTCCTGGTAATTTTTATGGCAATTGCTGTGAACTCTCTGTCATGGCAGGAAAGGTTGTCAAGAGTTTCATGTGCATAGAGGCATTGTTATAGGTTTTGGGAGTAATTTGAGCAGAGGAATCACACTTCTTGACTCAAGGCCGTACTTCAGAGGGTATAATTTGTGAAATGTCTGGCTTTTTTTAAAAAATAAATTACTGTATATTGAGATACCTTGAATGAATATTGAACTTGGAATTAAATGAAGGAAAATCTGACTTCTAGATTATTTACTATTTTTAATTCTTAGATACTTTCTCCATTAATTAATCATATATTTATTAAACACAAGACTACCTACTTCACATGCCTAAAAATGCATTTCCATATTAACTTCAGTCTGCTTATATGTTAGACAGTTAATCCTGTTCTCATTCTTAAATAACTTAAATGACTTTTGTCTACCTTGCACTTTGAATTGGGATGATGCTGTCCCCCTCTGGTACTTGCTCCTGCTCGTGGAAGAAAGAGGTCAGTGCTGTCTCCAGTTTCTCCCAACTCCAGGGAAATGGGGGAAAAGGAGGTCCACACCAGGACAATGTTTTGTATCTCTTGGAGGCAAATATTTTGTACTTACAAATCCTATAAATGGAATATGTGTATGTAGACATGTGTATCTCTCACCCTTCCACACATACTTACGTATTTATTATATTTAAGGTAAAAATGCATGTCTCAAACTTGAGTCTGGTTCAAACTTTGGCTATTGCTTATTCTCCCTAGAGACGGTAATATATTCACATCTGGTTTAATTTCTTGCTGGAAATTTTTACCTAGAAGAGAATTCTTTGGGTTATGATGATTTGAATGAACATGAAAACATCTTGGAGATTGAGGAGATCAGTAACACTGATCATTGAGATAAATAAATGAATTTTTTCCCCATTAAAAACAATTTTTTTGGTGAAGTGTGAACACATAACTTAACCATGTTTTTTTCTTTTTTTTGTCTTTTTGAGGCAGGGTCTCGATATGAAGTTCAGGCTGGCCTTGAGCTCACTTTTGTAGTCCAGGCTGGTCTCGAACTCGCACCAATCCTTCTGCCTCAGCCTCCCAAGTGCTGGGATTACAGGCGTGAGCCACCACGCCCGGCAACTATGTTAAGGGATACATTTTTATGGCATGAAATGCATTCTCATTATTGTATCACCATAACCATTATGGGTACCATTATGCATATACAGAAATGGAGTTTTTAGAACTCTGTAGTTTTAACTGTCTTGAACAGGAGCTCCTAACTTGGCTTCTCTTATGTAGGCTTCCCCTGTCTGTCTCCAGTCCTTATCATTTCAAATGATGCTGAGCTCCAGAACAGTGCCATGGGCCCTTCCACCAATTGATTTTCTGTGGTGTTGCCAGCTAATTATTCTTTATCTCAGCTGATGACAGACTTTCTCCACAGTGACAACTTTTGGACCAGTCTTTGGATTATTATGGTTTGTGTCTAGGTGTCCCCCCAAAGCCTCATATAGTCATGGGGCAACTTCTGGAGTTTGTGATTGATTCATGGTCCAATGCTGGGATTATGAGTATGAGTGCTACAAACTGGGGTGAGAGCCCTGCAAACCCTATAAGGGAGGGAAGGAGGATTGCTCTCAGCCACTGCTCCTCCCTTTTATTCTTGCTACTTTTGCTGTTTTTCACTGCCATGAACTGCTACCCTCTGCCATGTGCCACTCTGCCTTGGAGCCAGCTAAGTGTGAACTGAAACCTCTACAAACTGTGAGCTAAATAAATCTTTCCTTCCTTAATTGTTGACATCGGGCATTTTGTCTCAGCAATGAGAGTAAAGTAAGCAAGGCATAGCCCTACATTTCTTCCCTGATCAGTCTTGCTCTTCTCACCTCAGCCTTTACTTTCAGGTCAGCCTCAGTGCTGGTCTAGTACTGGTCTTGTTGTAATCTGCCCAACTCAGGGCGGTTAACCAAGACTCATCTGAGCATCATCTGGAAGTATCAAGCAAGATTCAAAATTATCTTCTTTAAATTGAAGATCATGAACAGCCTTGGGAGCAAAATATTAATTGATATTTTATTTTATTATAACTTATTACATTAAAGAGTGACCATCAAATTATCAACAGTACAAATATAAGGAAAAAATAATGGATGCAGTTAATGTTTGAAAAATAACTTTTGAGTTAGCTGTAAATATATAATAGAAAAGGTAAGAATAATTTCCTTCAACAAATTTGACTGCATGTTTAGGAGCCATAAATTTGCTTTATGTTTCTATTTTCCTTTCTTGTATTGTTATTTTTCTGTAACAGATCGTCATCATCATCATAGATAGTGGCTTAAAAAACGTCGTTTCTTAAAATAAAATTTTACTGCTTTGTGTCATTCTTAGGTTGCCTGTTCCTAGCTGTATGCAATATTAACTCTTTCCCTAGGTTGCTGTATGCATACATTCTCATCAAAGTCCCAGAATAGCCGGTGTAGGAGAAAGGATAGTACATGTAACAAATGATACTGGAGTAATGGATTATGCACATGCAGTAAGGAAGAGTGTAGATACAGGCCTTACGTCCTTTACATTAATTAATTCAAAATAAATCACATACCTAAATGTAATTATAAAACTCCTAGAAGGCATCATAAGAGGAATGACTTTGGGCTTGATAATAACTCTGCATGTAGCATTGTCATGAGCTGTATCTGAATGTCTTCCTAAAGCATCATGTGCTCATAGTGGCGGCTGTGGGGAAAGTGACTGGATCGTAGGGGCATGGTATTGGCCAGTGGGTGAATCTTATCACTGATGGGTTTATAGCTAAATGTGATGTTGGGTGGTGAAACCTGATTGGAGGAGGGGTCAGTGGGGGCATGGCCTGGGAGTAGGAAGTGTTTATGTCCCTTTTCCCTCCCTTCATTTTTCTCTGCTTCTCTGATACCATGCCACAAGCAACTTTTCCACCATGCGTTGCCCCAGCATTAAGGGGAGTAGTTAATAGAAGCAACAAAGGCACATTCTCTGAGACAAATAGCAAAGAATCTGGCAGTCTTTTATGAAAACTAAAACCAAAACTGTATGATCCAGCAATTGCATTCACTAGTGTTTATCCAAGTGAATTGAAAACTTTAAAAGTTGTAAGCCGCCAAGACATCTTTTGGTGGGTGAATGGATGAATTGGGAAATATCCTGACGGTATAATATTATTCGATAGTATAAAGAAATGAGCTATCAAACCAGGAAAACATGTAGCGTAACCTTAAGTACGTAAATATATTAAGTCAAAGAAATAAATTGAAAGACTATCAAGTGTTATGATCCAAACTATGTGACATTCAAAAAAAGGTAAAACTATGAAGACTGAAAGGATCAGTGGTTGCCAAATATAGGGACCAGGGAGGATGAGTAGAGCACAGAAGGTTTCTAGGCATTGAAACCATTCTGTATGTTAAAATAAACCCACAGCATATACCATCAAGAGTCAAAACTAATTCAACTATTTAAGAGGAAAAACCGAAGAAAATGATTGGAACAGAAAAAGACACAGATAGAATATTTCTAATCTGAAAATCTTTATAGTCTGAAAACCCAAAATTTATTAAATGCCATTATGATATTCAGCCAGTGAAATCAGTAAAACTATTACAATGTCTGGGTAGGCCAAACAACTCAGCAGATTAAAGTGCCTGCAAGCAGGCACAGGGGCTGGGAGTTTGATCTCAATCCCCAGGTCTGCTATGCTGGTCCCATCCCCTGGGACATGCTAAGACCATAATTGAGACTGGGCATGGTGGTGTGCTCCTGTAATCCCAGCTCTTTTTTTTTTTTTTTTTGAGACAGGGTCTCGCTATGCAATTCAGGCTGGCCTTGAGCTCACTTTTGTAGCCCAGGCTGGTCTCGAACTCGCACCGATCCTCCTGCCTCAGCCTCCTGAGTGCTGGGATTACAGGCATGTGTGTGTGTGTGTGTGTGTGTGTGTGTGTGTGCGCGCCACCACGCCCAATCCCAAGCCTTGGGAGTTTGTGAACAGGCACATCACTACGAGTCCTATCTAGTAGTGAGGCCCTGAATGTCCTGTAGACCCTTTCTTTTTTTTTTGTCTTTTTGAGACAGGGTCTCACTATGCAGTTTAGGCTGGCCTTGAGCTCACTTTTGTAGCCCAGGCTGGTCTTGAACTCACGCTGATCCTCCTGCCTCAGCCTCCTGAGTGCTGGGATTACAAGCACGTGCCACCATGCCTGGCTGACCCTTCCTTCAAATGAAAAAAAAAAAAAAATTACAAAATCTGAACTATGTCTCATCTCATGTATTTTAGATAAGTAGTACATAACTATAAAAAGATACATATTTGCTTAGATAGTAAAAAGCCCCAAGATTATTATGTCACTGTTGCATTAAACTAGAAACTTTTACTTTTTCTTTGGTATTTATGAAGTGTTTTAGAGGTCCTTAAAAACAAAATCACACTGAAACATTTATTCCTTCAAACATTATCAATAAAAGGCTAAGGAGTAGAATGAAACTGAAAAGACTGATAAGCTATAGTTGGGAAAAAGTATCACGCTAGCTTTTGCAGTTTCCTTCTACTTCTTGGTACCAAGATTTAATAGAGATGATAAAATAGCATCACATTGAAAGCACTCTTAGGTAGATGGAGTTGTGCGCTGTGGCCGTCCCAATGGGAATGTGGGGTGGGGTCAGTAGATGTGTTTGGTTAACGTCTGGCAAATTCCATCATATGGCAAAATGAAAGCTTTAGAATATTTTTATCCACAACCCCACCTCAGTACATATACATACCTACTTTTAATTAGAAAAAAAGTTCTTGTAACACACAGGCCTTTAAGTTACACGTGTTCTCTCATTACTTGGTAGACAGCTTGCCTATTCTGAATCCCTCAGGGAGAAATAGGAGCTCACTGTTCTCTGATTTAGTGCCTTCTTTAGGGAATGGATTGAAGTACTGAATCCAGCTATGGGAGAGAGCTGAGGTTATAGCTCCTATAGTTCAGCAGCACAGGTACCCACCTGGCAAGCGCAAGGTGCTGAGTTCAACTCCCAACGCCCCCCCCCACACACTCACCAAAAAAAGGATAGTAGAGACATTTTATGGGATTTAAGCTATAAGGATGTAAGTACTTTATCTTTTGTTCTTATTTGGATTGTTCTGTGAAATTAAGTACATAATTCTGTTTTGAGGAAAGTTCCTTTGACAGCATTCAACATTGTGAAAATGAAATAATATGCAAAGTTATGCATGTTATGAAAATATGTTAATCAAGTAATGCAGTTGTACTTATTTTTTTTAAATTTTAAAAGAAGCTTAGGCCTCTTAGAAGTGGTAGTCTGTATAATGTTTCATTATCCTTTAGAAAATTAGCATTTATTCTAATTTTTGTATCATACTACAAATATGCATTGGATAAAACACATCTAGAGTATGTGATAAGCAATCATATAATGTTTTTGTTAACATTTTAGAAATGTTATTAATTCTAATGTAAATTAGAAGGAGGAAATTCACACTTTCCAGTGCAACTGATCCTTCATGGTAAGAAGAATAAAATAAAGAAAATACTAAAAGTAAATTATCACATTATGTGTTTTATTTTATTTTTTTTTACAGGTATTATCCATCTTACTATCTCCATTTTAGTTGAGTATCTTTATGCCACAGTGTCAGCTAATGGTGGAAGCATTTGAACTCATTTAATTTTCTGTCAGTGCTTAATGACTTTGACCATGGCTTAGCTTCCTATTGAGAACACTACAGTTATGAGCTAGACATGGTGTCTTCACAAAGATGGTATTCCTGTGGGGAAGGTGAGTGAATAACTGTTGTGGTGTAGCCTGGGTGATCACTACTGTAGAGGGGAGGACATAGTAAGAGACTTAGGGCAGACGTTAGCTCACAAGAGGCAAGAAGCAGAGTGAAGACTCCTGCATGGAGATCTTTGCTTGAGAATTGAAAGACACGCTAAGGCGTAGCCACACTTCCTGTAATACCTTGTCTCATTTGTAATTTTGTTTGGTGTGTTTTTTATCTGTTCTTCTTTTCTTTTCCTTTTGCTTTCTTTCAGTTCTTTTTTGTTTGTTTTGTTTTTTGTTTTTCAGGCAGCGTCTCACTATATAGTCCAGGCTGCCACAAACTCACTGTGTAGCCCCGGGCTGGCCTCAAATTTGTGGCAGTCCTCCTGCCTCAGCCTCCTGAGTGCTGGGATTACAGTATGCATCATCACCAAACCTGCTCAATTCTTTATTTTTCTTCCCCAATAACTATAAACTTTTGAGAAAAGTTCTTATATTTATCATGCTCAGGAGTTAGGACATTCAAGTTACATTTTGGCTTTGCCCCTTGAATTGAAATACTGAATTTGGGTAGCTTTCTAAGAGCTGGACCTGAATGAAGTGTGTAGAGGTAAACAGAGGTAGGGAGAAGGATGACAGAGAGGGAAGGAAATAGAAAGACCGACAGGTAGACAGAGAGACAGAGACAAGTCTGATGAAACGTAGACTAGGTGGTGTGTGGTACCAGGGATTGAACTCAAGAACTTGTGCTTGCCAGGCAGGTGTTTATGCCACTGAGCGATAGCCCCGGCCCCTGGAAGGCTAGATGTTGCTGGATTTTGACCTCACTGGCCTGCACTCCTTCTGTGAGCTATTGGGCCAGGTAAAATGGTATATCATTCAGAAGGCTAATTGTTGTTTGCCGGCCTTTAAAGTTCCATGTTCTTTATTTAGTAATTAAAAATGAAACTTAACTATGTCTACACGCACTCTTACATGTTTTCAGTAAGACTCATCTTTGCTGATATAAAGAAGGATAGCTTTGCAGCATTAAGAGCTAATTCTCATCTCTTTCTGACTTGCAGAAGTGCTGTTTCTTTTGTCAACTCCAAGAATCTCTTTAGGGATATGAGTAAAAGTGAGAGGGAAAATGAGAGCACAGTGGGTTTCAGGGGGCAACAAAAGGATGAATGAAATTCCTGAGGAAGATAAAGTGGGTGGAAGGGCAGAGGGCGGATAAACTCTGGATGGACTGGGCAGCGGCTGGCAGGGATGAGGGAGAGTTAGCGAAGGAATGTGGTCTCCTTTTAGGAAAAGAATGCAACTTGAGGTCCTAAAGCAGCAACTTGAGGCTACTCTTTACATTTCTACACGGAGGCCTTTTACTTCGTGTGTTTCGCTTACCTGCTACATAGCATTTCCTGGTGGATAGGGATACCTGGGAGGTTGGACTGGAGTCGTACCTGGTTTTGTCTGCATTTCTCCAGGCCTAGAGCCTCTCCTGGTAGGGGATCTGCTTGCTCCCACCCCTGCTCCCTACGGTGTCCTTAGACCTGTGATCTCAGTCCAGCTCTGAGGGAGGAGAGGGTTGCTCCTTTAGGGCCCTCTGGAAAGTGGCACCTGTATAAACAACCCCTGCAGTTCTGTCCTGTGCTTCTTTGTCCCGGTGGTTTTTGACAAAGCAGACAAAAAGTTCAGGAAAGGGAGCTTTTTCAGGAATGTCTTCTGTGGAGGGTTCTTAGGTGGAGCATATGCAAATACACCAAGAATCCCTTCTGCGGTTGGCCTTCATGGCAAAGCTCGAAGCAACGAGGACCTGGAGGGCTGCCCCCAAGCAGGAGGAAGTCCATTCTGGGGCTATGCAAGCTTCCAGCACTGAATCCCAGGCTTTGCAGTTCTTCTTGAGTATTGTTGACTTCAGGGGCAGAGTCTGATCCCAAATGTTTTTGGTATATTATTTCCATGTAGGGGTTTTGGTGTAGAGGATGGTATAATATCCAGAAGGCAGCAGATCTTAGTTCTTCTATTTCAGCTCCATTTGCTTTGCACTCACCTCCCTAGTTCTTCATTTCCCATCGGTAAAAGGAAAGCAATACTGATACATTGCTTCTCCCCTGGCATCTTCATCTTGGGTATCTTCTGCTGTGCCCCCTATAAAGGTAAACACTTGAAGCACCCTGAGCTTGGGGCAAGGATTCTTTGTATCGTTTATCATTGCAACACTGCACATAAGCAGGCTTGCCTCTGATATGGCTTTTATTAATTGAATTTGATCAGCAAGGCTCCAGAGCAGGGTCGGCAGACACCTGGCTGGGAGTGCTTCGCTAAACTGTTTCAGGAGGCATGAGTCCAGCAGAGCTCAAGGAATCAGATAGAGAATGGATTGAGTTTGTGGCATGCAGAGAGACCATTTTCAAGTATTTGGAAGTACTGCCATGTATAGCAGTGAAAGATTTCATAGGTATTTGGGTCATATTTTTTAAGTGTTCTCCTGAAGTAGTCTGATAGCCAAGAGAAGCTCTTACCATAATTAAATTCTCCTTCACATTTTTTAATCTTGACTTTTCTTGGAATGCTATCACTAGTATTACTGAATTTTCTATGTTCCCCAATTTTATCAATGTTTATTCAATTTAAAAGTATGCAGTAACTGGGCATGGTGGTGCCTTCCTGTTATCCCAGTACCTTGGGAGCCTGCGGCAGCAGGATCATCATGGTGTTTGAGTTTAACCTGGGCAACTTGATGAGACCGTGTCTCAGAATAAAAAATGAGAAGGGGGCTAAGGATTTAGCTCAATGTGAATGCCCTGGGTTCAAGCCCCAGTATCATAAATATCAATTGACCAAACATACTGTTCTTATAATGTCAGTGAAGGAAAGAATTTATTGTCAAAGCCTCAAAATTCTATTTCTAATGAGCCAGAGTTACTTTTTCAGAGGCTACTTTTGCCAAGGATTTGAGACCTTCTTTAGATGTGGTTTGCTTTTTTTCTTGTCAGGGTATAGGGTTTGTGAGTATGTGTGTCTGTGTTTGTGGTTAAGAAATTTTAAAATAGTCTTTGGATTCCTTTTCCTTTTCTTGAGTCAGAAAAATTTCATTCAGCATCTGTAATGGTATGTTGGTAAATGTGAACAAATGGAAAATGGAAATTCACTAGTCCAAGTTAATGTTGCTGAACTTCTCTGAGTTACTGGCTATCCTCAAGAAATATGCTAGAAGATTTTTCTGACAGATGAGTATTTATCAACACTTCAATGACCTTAATAACTTAAAAATAACTCAAGAAGGACGTGCTTCGGCCTGTACTATGTCCCCAGCCTAGGGTTGGGTGTTTGACATGCCTGGGAATTTGCTAGCATTTTTGGATGATCTGATCTTTTTAAAAACTCTGTTATTAATATAAAAAGAGATAATGCTTAAGAGACTTTGCCATGCTTGTTACTGCCTTATCACTGGGATTACAAAAAATATAAATTAGTTTTTTGTGATAGAAATCTGCCAAGTCATTTTTGTTTCTCCAAAGACATACATGTGGTGTTCATTTTGATCTGATTCATAGCTCCTCTGATACCATAACACGCAAAAAGCATGCATGAAAAAGCTATTGGCATTAACTTTCTTGTAGCTCTTGCCAACAAAGAAAATACTATGTACTCAATTTGAATCTGATTTCAAAACAAATGTCAAAATTTTAAAACACTGGCTTTACTGGAACGTAAATAACGTGTTTAATGAAGCTGATTCCCTGGACTCTCTTATTACTCTGTCAACACATCAGGTAACTCCACATTGCTAGTAAATTTCTATTTTACTATATGATCTCTCCCTTTCCTTAGTTTACTATTGACTGATTGACACAGGCAAAAAAGTTTTAGCCCTCTTGTAAAGTTTTTAAATCACTTTTTTAAGTAATAAAAACCAAAATGTAATTTTCCAATAGAAACTTTAATTCCAATTTTCACTATTTTTGTTACTCTTTATGACTTGGTTTTGATGCCAGAGAGAGGATAAATGTGGGCTCCTTGCTACATGAATCATATCGCCAGCAGGGTTTGATAGCCAGGCAGGATTGAGTCTTGTTGTGTAAACTCTTTGTATGTTAGATATGCAAGTGTGTGTCCCATTGGTTTTAGTGTATATGGAAAATAAAACTTGTTTTACTTTAGGGAGGTTGAAGTTTGTTAGAGGAAAAGGCATTGTATTATTTTGTTACTAACAATATGCTGGTTTTGATCTTGAAAATGATAAAAACCTTGGCAGAAAATACAGTCATGTAGCAAAATTATGTACTGGAAGGTGTGCTGAATCGATCTGATGAAAAGATAGCGAACACCTCATGATCAAACTACAGTACTCGAGGCCTTTGCCCAAAGGCTAAGAGAACATAATATTCTAAGTTTTAAAACCTATTTATTTTATCATACTTCATACTGGGTTTGTTTGTTTTGGTCTATCTTATTTCATTTGTTAATCCACTGTGAACTTTTAATTTTCCCTTGAGTTCCTTTTTCCTTAGAGTTTAAATGAGCACAGATTAGAATGAGGTAAAGAAGAACAGAGCCAGCTTGTGCCGTTGGAATATCTCCTATGTGCCAGATTATACCACGCAACTCCTTTACAACAGTCCTGTGGGTAAAACGTTTTAACTTTTTCTTTCTTTTTTAAAATGTATTTGGTATAGGGTCTCACTCCACAGCTTGGACTCATAGCAATCCTCTTGTTTTCAGCCTCCCCAGCACTGTGCCACCACGCCCAGTCTCAGTGGCCAGCTCAGTGCACCCCGGGGTTGGGGTCCATGCGGCATATGGCACTGGGGATCAAAACCTAGTCCCTGCTCTCGCCTAGGCAGAAGCTTAGTCTTCTAATCTATCTGGAAATTGTTTTAATTTTCATTTTGCAAAAAGCAACCACTTCAAGTCTATAGCTAGTTAGAGCAACTAGAGTTTAAATCTATTTTTTTAGTACGAAGACCTGTCTTTCTTTCCTAGTGTGTTCCTAGTATGTGATTTCTTAGAGTTGTTCTGCTTAGGAACTTATTTATAGTACTGCTTGGGAAGTTTTTTTTTTTTTTTTTTTTTTTTTTTTTTTTTTTTTTTTTTTTTTTTTTTTTTTTTTTTTTTTTTTTTTTTTTTTTTTTTTTTTTTTTTTTTTTTTTTTTTTTTTTTTTTTTTTTTTTTTTTTTTTTTTTTTTTTTTTTTTTTTTTTTTTTTTTTTTTTTTTTTTTTTTTTTTTTTTTTTTTTTTTTTTTTTTT